>QANZ01029306.1:20839-38852 GCA_003254925.1 Chamaecrista fasciculata | reverse complement strand
GTACTGCTTCTGTTTAACGGCGAAACACACAGGTACTTTATGTGTAACTTTTGAAACCACACGTCATAAAAGTGAGATTAGGCCAAACCACAGGTACCTTTCCTGTATTTTACCCTTCTTTTTTTTAAAAGAAAATTCCAATAAGCTATGTGAAATTTAGTACGTTTGATTGCATCTTGTTGTTTTGATCTGAAAAAGTCACAGTAAGCTTAAAGAATTTAAATGGAAATGTTTGAGAGGATAAACTGATAAAGTTGCTTTTATTTAAAAAAAAAACTTTATTAAAGTAAATGATTTTTTGTAAGAGTATATATATATATATTTAGTAATAAGAAATTGAAATAATTATTAAAAGTGGGGCAATTGAAACAAAAACATAATGGAAAAATAAGAAATCAATATGTGATTGGTCTTACAAACTTTTCGGCGACGGTTGTCTTTTTTAGTGTACTTTCCGGCGACTTTGAAATTTTTCGTGACTTTTCGGCAAGATACACGATGACTCTAACGATTACAAAAACTTTTAGCCCAAAGTTTTTTGGCCTCCAGAGTTTTAATGACAACCTTGATTTTGCAAAACAATGATTGAAAATATGACTTTTGTACCTGGCAGCGACGCTGGCGAACATTTCAGCGACTGTAACTTTTCAACGAGATACACGGCGGCTTTAATGATTGCGAAAACTCCTATCTCGATGGTTTTGACCACAAGTGTTCAAGGGCGAACTCAATTTTGTGAAACAATGACTGAAAATATGATTTTCAAAGGTGATAGCGACTTCGACGAAGTTTCTGACTAGCTACATAGCGGTTCTCACAACTGCGAAAACTCGAGGTGGCAACGACTGCTCAAGCTTAAAAGAAGAACTGTCAAGAAGAAGAAGAAGAAGAAGTAGCGTCGACTATGCTCTTTTGTGTGTATTTTTTAATTTTTTTCATTTTGGTGCGAAATCGATTAAAACCTCCATTTATTTATTTTTCTTACGTTTTGATTCTATTATAAAAGGACAAGAACTTTAATGTAAAAAAAATTAAACTTTTGGGGGATGAATTTTTTTTAACGGGAAAAGTGGATGAAAATTGGCTAGGGACTAACGGTGGAACTTTTTGGAAACTTGAGAGACCAAAACGGAACGGAAATAATTTGAGGGATCAAAATGAAACTTCGAGCAAACATGAGGCGGGTTCTTTTCATTCAATCTTAAAAAAATTCGTAAGGGTGAGCCCACACATTTGTTTTGATTTGGTTTTCAAATTTTAGGCATCAGTTTTACCATTCTATTGGGTGCATGTGCGTTATAAATTCGACCTTCCATCTATAACAATAATCCCTCCCAATTTCCATAAAAGGAAATATGTGTATCTATAAATATAAGAAGGCAATAATCAACCCAAAATAAGCTAAATTAAAGACTATCAGAGTAAAACATAATGCATATGATGGGAAGGAGAATAAGCGTGGTTGTAATGGTGGTTTTGATGGCCGCCACGGCAGCGATGTCGGACGATACGGTGCCAATCCCAACGGTGAAAGCCGACGTGAAGAAATGGTTCAACCAGAACGTGAAGCCGTTACAACAGAGAACTGCCACGTTGAACAAAGAGCTTTTAGCAGTAGAACAAGGTCCTCATAGAATAATCAAAGTGTCTCAAGACGGAAAAGGCGATTTCAAGACAATAAACCAAGCCATAGGAAGTATCCTACCAGGAAACTCAAAGCGCGTGATCGTACACATAGGGACAGGAGTCTACAAAGAGAAAGTCACAATAGAAAGAACAAAAGGATTTGTGACATTGTTCGGAGACCCGAAAAACAGACCAAACATAACATTTAACAGAACAGCCAAACAGTTCGGTACTGTAGACAGCGGCACGATAATAGCAGAAGGACCGTATTTCGTGGCGGAAAATCTAATCATATCAAATTCGGCGCCGAGCTGAGGGGGCTCAAGCCGTGGCATTGAGGCTTTCAAGGGACAAATCAGTACTATATAACTGTGTGTTGTTGGGGTATCAAGATACATTGTGTGATGACAGAGGGAATCATTTGTTTAAGGATTGTACGATTCAAGGGGCAGTGGATTTCATATTTGGGAGTGGGAAGTCTATATATTTGAACACCAAGTTAATAGTATTGGGATCGATGGGAGGAATTATAACGGCCCAAGCGAGGAAGAGTGAGGAAGAGAACATTGGGTACTCGTTTGTGCATTGTGATGTAAGTGGGGTGGCGCAAGGAACGTGGCTAGGGAGAGCGTGGATGTCACATGGGAAAGTGGTGTTTGCATATAGCAATTTGTCCAAAATCATCAATCCTCTTGGGTGGAGCGAGAACAAACATCCTGGCCATGCTAAGTAAGTAGTGTATATCGTAAAATTGCTAGTTATTTGAAAATTATGTGATGAGTTTCATTTTGATCTTAAATTTAATTTTTTTGTTCTGTTTCAATCCTCAAATTTTCATGATTTCCTTTGATTTATGCCGTTATTGGTTGAGAAAACTTATTATTTGGTCCCTTAATTTACACCAAGTCAACTTATTCAGTCCCTGGATAATCATCGAAATACACAATTTGGTCCCAGACATATTTCAATTGTCAACCATTTGGTCCTTAATGATCATTTAGTCCCTGAATTTGAATCGATTTTATACTTTTTAGTCCCTGAATTTATACTAAATTAATACTTTTTTGTCCTTGAATTTGTACTAAATTTTCATATTTTGATCTCTAAGGCCAAATCCTCGGCAATTGCAATAATGATATATTTCAATTGTCCAAATTATCAATAACTACAAAAATAAAACAAAATCACATTTTGGGAACCAAAATAGAATAGATGTAAAAGTTTGAAGACCAAAATAGAAATAACAAATAGTTTTCTTTTTTGTTACACAAAAAATAGTTTTATATTCAAAACAAAACCTATCTTATAACTTGAGGAGCAAATTGACTATTTGACCTTAACTTTATATTGATATATTCATATTGATTGTTTTAATGATGTGCAAATGCAGGACTGTGTATTTTGGAGAGTACAAGAATTCGGGAGAGGGTGCGAATCTTGCAGGACGAGCGCCTTTCTCGAAGAAATTGACTGATGCAGAAGCTAAGACATTCTTAACTCTCAGTTTCATTGAGGGTTCTAAGTGGCTGCTTCCTCCTCCTACACTTCAATTAACTTATTTTTCAAATATGATAACTTTTAAGGGCTTTATTATTTTTCAGTTTGATCCCCAAATAACTCAAAGCACAATGTGATTAGTGAATGGTGATTCTCACCTCACACTTTTGTGAAATAGGGATCGTATGGACACGAATCCTTTGTCATTGAGGATTGTGTAATTCTCTGTAATTAAGTAAACATTTATGTATAAAAATTTCTACATTACCGTTTATTGATAGGTAAAATTGTGGGTTTTAGTTATTTCCTTATCAAATTTAACTAACTTCGAAAGATTACAGAGAGATTACAAAAGATCCATTTTCAGGATCGTATAGGTGTTTCTGTTTTTTTGTATGCTTTCTATTTTCGGTAAAGAGGATATACATTAACATATAATTACTACGTATAAGATGATAAATATACACTCCGTGACAAATGTAAATTGGTCAATTTGGTGAATCAGTTATAGTACAGTTGAACTTAGAGATTATTTTCTTTATTAACATTTAATTTTCTATATATTAGTAACAATCAAAATTGTGATTGGTGATTCTCACCTCATGCATATGTATACTTCCCATTTTATGTGAAGAAGACATGTTAGATGTTGTATACACTTAATTTGGTGTATCAATTAAAAATACAATTCTATTAATATTATTTATTTATATTAAATTTTAATCGTATTCTCATGATACAGATCAAATTAAAGTGCTATTAATATATGAATGATCACATTTATTATGAAAAAAATGGAAATTAAAACACTAACTCTTGATCTTGATCTTTCTGGAGGTTGAATTTTGTTTTGATTTCAAAAAATATAAATTGAAAACACAAATAATTAATTAACATGGGGTTGATTCAAGTAATAAGCGTCTAAACACCTTGATATATACTTCTGCTTAACAAAGACTCAAGATTGAGATATTGTGAATGCAGTTATTTTCAGATAAACTCTCCTATCATAACTAAGTGTGTAGCACAAGTCGAATTCAGAGTAATGAAAACAAAATTATTTTCTAGAATTTGTATGCATGCAAAAATAAAAAAAGCGGGAAAAATAGAAAAAGTCACAATAAACTTAAAGAATTTGAATGGAAATGTTTGAGAGGATAAATTGATAAATTTGCTTTTTTTAAAAAAAAATTCATTAAAGCAAANGAGGATAAACTGATAAAGTTTCTTTTAAAAAAAAAAAATTCATTAAAGCAAATGCTTTTTTGTAAGAGTATATATATATATTTAGTAATAAGAAATTGAAATAATTACTAAAAGTGGGGCAATCGAAATAAAAACATAATGGAAAAATAAGAAATCAATATGTCATGGGTCTTACAAACGTTTTAGCGATGTCCTTTTCGGTGTACTTTCTGGCGATTTTGAAATTTTTTGTGACAATAGAAAAAGTCACAGTAAACCTATGAAGCATGGACACTGACACGGACACGGGACACGACACGGACACGGACACAACGACACGTCAAACTCTCAAAATTACGCGACANGTTGCTTTTTTAAAAAAAAACCATTATTAAAGCAAATGCTTTTTTGTAAGAGTGTGTATATATATATATATTTAGTAATAAGAAATTGAAATGATTATTAAAAGGGGAGCAATTGAAATAAAAACATAATGGAAAAATAAGAAATCAATATGTCACTTATTGTAATAAATCAAGGACTGAATAGTATATTTTGATTATTCAATGACTGATTAGTTAACTTATTGTAAATTTAGGCACTTAATAATATGTTTTCTCTTATTGATAACTTAGACAATTGAAATCGACTGGCCGATTCTCTTTCATATTTAACATAATAAGTGAGTTCATAAAGAGAAAATGAAAATTTTGTGGTTGAGTTTTCTTTTCAATAGTGAAAGTTTTTCATTCTCTCTTAATTGCTAGCTTACTTATTATGACACATGAAAAAAAATATGATATATTTCAATTGTCCAAATTATCAATAACTACAAAACGAAAAAAAAATCTCATTTTGGGAACCAAAATAGAATAAATGTAAAAGTTTGAGGACTAAAACAAAAATAACAAATAGTCTTTTTTGTTACACTTAAAATAGTTTTATATTCAAAATAAAACATATCTCATAGCTTGAGGACCAAAAAGACTATTTATGTACTTAACTGTATATTAATATATTGATTGATATTATTTTTTTAATGATGTGCAAATGCAGGACTGTGTATTTTGGAGAGTACAAGAATTCGCGAGAGGGTGCGAATCTTGTGGGACGAGCACCTTTCACTAAGAAACTGACTAACTCAGAAGCTAAGCCATTCTTGACTCTTGGTTTCATTGAGGGTTCCAAGTGGCTGCTTCCTCCTCCTACACTCTAACTAACTTCATTTTTCAAATATGATGATTTTTAAGGGCTTTATTATTTTTCAATTTGATTCTCTAATAACTCAAAGCACAATGTGATTAGTGAATAGTGATTCTCACCACACACTTATATGTGAAATAGGGATTGTATGGACACAGATTCTCTTTTTTGAAGATAGTGTAATTCTCTATAATTAAGTAAACATGTATATGTATAAAAATTTCTACATTATTGTTCAATGATAAATAATATTGTGCGTTTTAGTTATTTCTTTCTTAAATTTACCTAACTTAAAGAAATTACAAAGACTTTGAATACAAAAGATCCATATATTCGGATGGTTGTGAATTCTCTACTGTCCAATTTTTGTGTTGTTATGTGCTGTCCTCGGATCTTAGCCACACACATTTGGTCTGTTAGTCGAAAATAAGCCACATCTGTAAAAAGAAATTTTACTTATGTCAACAGCAGATTTTTTTTGTACTCTTTTATTTTGTGTTTATTTATTTATTTTATAATATAATACAAAAAAATGATTTTAAAATATTTATAGTTGTTTATATTTTTGAAGTATCTCTATGCACGATTCCATAGCGAGATTGGGAATACAGTTATCCTTACGTCAGCTCCCCTACCATAACTAAGTGTGTACTGTGTAACACATGTCGAATTCATATTAATCAAAAGCAAAATTATTTTATAAAATTTGTATGCATGCCAAAAAAAGGGGAAAAAGAAATTAAGAAACGTCACGGTAAACTTAAAGAATTTGAATGGAAATGTTTGAGAAGATAAACTGATAAATTTGTTTTTTAAAAAAAAAAAAATATAAAAGCAAATGCTTTTTTATTTGTAAGACTATATATATTTAGTAATAAAAAATTAAAATAATTATTAAAAGTGGGCAATCGAAATAAAAAAATAATGGAAAAATAAGAAATCAATATACCATGGTCCTACAAAATTGTTACACTCACGACTCCAGGGCTAAATTTGTTTTATCTCCATGCATCAATATTTGTGGTGTATATTAAAATCTTATAAAACAAAAACTTAGCGAATTTCTCCATGGAGAATTATATATAAGCCAAAGTCTTATTTTAGTTCCTTAAGTTTACTAAAAATTTATGTTGATCCCTTAAGTTTTTTTCACTCTGTTATGGTTCCTCAAATTTTTAAGATGTTCCATTGTTAGTCCTAAACTCTACACTCAGGACTCTCCCCACCAGGCCAAAATTTGTTTTCTCTCCTTGCATTAATATTTGTGGTGTATATTAAAATCTTATAAAACAAAAACGTAGTGAATTTCTCCTTCCATTGTTAGTCTTGGACTCTTTTCCGTCCCAGACTCTTTTCCATCTTCTTCTTCTTCTAGATTTTTGGACATGGTAGCGACTCTGGCGAACTTTTCGGCGACTGTAATTTTTCAGCGAGATACTCGACGACTTTCACGATTGCAAAAACTAGCCCAAGGGTTTTGACCACATGTGTTCAATAGCGACCTCGATTTTGCAATCGTGGTATCTAAGTTAGAAATAACAGTAAAAACTAGATGAAATCACATTATTAATCTATACACTCCATGGCAAATGTAAATTGGTCATTTTGTTTCAGTCTTCAAGCTTTCACGATTTCTTCTGATTTTTATCGTTATTGAAAAAGAAAACTTTTTATTTGGTCCCTGAATTTACACTGAGTCAACTAATCAGTCCCGGAATAATGGAATTACACAATTTGGTTCCTGAAATATTTCAATTTTCAACTATTTTCTCCTTCGTTACGATTAAATCCATAAATTTGAACTGAATTTATACTAAATTAATATTTTTTTATCTCCAAGGACCAAATCGTCGACAATTGCAATAAGGCAAGGACATAATAGTATATTTTGATTATTCAAGGACTGATTAGTTAACTTATTGTAAATTCAGGCATTTAATATGTTTTCTCTTATTGATAACTTAGACAATTGAAATCGACTGGCCGGTTCTCTTTCATGTTTATCATAATAAGTGAGTTCATAAAGAGAAAATGAAATTTTTGTGGTTGAGTTTTCTTTTCAATAGTGAAAGTTTTTAATTCTCTCTTAATTGCTAGCTTACTTATTATGACACATGAAAAAAAATGATATATTTCAATTGTCCAAATTATCAATAACTACAAAAAGAAAAAAAAAATCTCATTTTGGGAACCAAAATAGAATAAATGTAAAAGTTTGAGGACCAAAACAAAAATAACAAATAGTCTTTTTTGTTACACAAAAATAGTTTTATCTTCAAAATAAAACATATCTCATAGCTTGAGGACCAAAAAGACTATTTATGTACTTAACTGTATATTAATATATTGATTGATATTGATTTTTTTAATGATGTACAAATGCAGGACTGTGTATTTTGGAGAGTACAAGAATTCGGGAGAGGGTGCGAATCTTGTGGAAGGAGCACCTTTCACTAAGAAAATGACTAATGCAGAAGCTAAGCCATTCTTGACTCTCGGTTTCATTGAGGGTTTCAAGTGGCTGCTTCCTCCTCCTACACTCTAACTAACTTCATTTTTCAAATATGATGGTTTTTTAGGGCTTTATTATTTTTCAATTTGATTCCCTAATAACTCAAAGTACAATGTGATTAGTGAATGGTTATTCTCAGCACACACTTATATGTGAAATAGGGATTGTATGGACACAGATTCTCTATCTTTGAAGATAGTGTAATTCTCTGTAATTAAGTAAACATGTATATGTATAAAAATTTCTACATTATTGTTTAATGATAAATAATATTGTGTGTTTTAGTTATTTCTTTCTTAAATTTGCCTAACTTCAAGAAATTACAGAGACTTTGAGTACAAAAGATCCATATATTAGGATGGATGTGAATCCTCTACTATCCAATTTTTGTGTTGTTATGTGTTGTCCTCAAATCTTAGCCACACATTTTATCTGTTAGTCTAAAATAAGTCACATGTGTAAAAAGAAATTTTACTTATGTCTACAGCAAATTTTTTTTGTACTCTTATTTTTTTGTCTAATTATTTATTTTATAATATAATACAAAAAAATTATATTAAAATATTTATAGTTGTTTACATTTTTGAACTATCTCTATGCACGATTCTATATGGAGATTGTGAATACACTTATCCTTAGGTAAGTTCTCCTTCCATAACTAAGTGTGTAGCACATGACAAATTCATATTAATCAAAACAAAATTATTTTATAAAATTTGTATGCATGGAAAAAAAAAAGGGAAAAAGAAATTAAGAAACGTCACAGTAAACTTAAAGAATTTGAATGGAAATGTTTGAGAAGATAAACTGATAAAGTTGCTTTTTTAAAAAACAAAATAGTAAAGCAAATGTTTTTTTTTTCGTAAGAGTATATATATTTAGTAATAAAAAATTAAAATAATTATTAAAAGTGGGCAATCGAAATAAAAGAATAATGGAAAAATAAGAAATTAATATGCCGTGGGTCCTACAAAATTGTTACACTCACCGACTCACGACTCAAGGGCTAAATTTTTTTCTCTCCATGCATCATTATTTGTGGTGTATATTAAAATCTTATAAAACAAAAACTTAGCGAATTTCTCCATCGAGAATCAAGAATTATATATAAGCCAAAGTCTTATTTTGGTTCTTTAAGTTTATTAAAAGTTTTTTGTTGGTCCCTAAATCATTCTATTTTGGTTCCTCAAATTTTTAAGATGTTCCATTGTAAGTCCTGAACTCTACACTCAGGACTCTCCCCACCAGGCCAAAATTTGTTTTCTCTCCATGCATTAATATTTGTGGTGTATATTAAAATCTTATAAAACAAAAACATAGCGAATTTCTCCTTCCATTATTAGTCCTGGACTCTTTTCCGTCCTAGACTCTTTTCCATCTTTTTCTTCTTCTTGATTTTCGGACATGGTAGCGACTCTGGCGAACTTTTCGGCGATTTTAGTTCTTCAGTGAGATACTCGACGGCTTTGACGATTGCGAAAACTAGCCCAAGGGAAAAACAAAGTAGTTATTAGAATTGACGTTGTTGAGTGAAACTCAAAGCACAATGTGATTAGTGAATGGTTATTCTCACCACACACTTATATGTGAAATTGGGATTGTATGGACACGGATTCTCTATCTTTGAAGATAGTGTAATTCTCTATAATTAAGTAAACATGTATATGTATAAAAATTTCTACATTATTGTTCAATGATAAGTAATATTGAGCGTTTTAGTTATTTCTTTCTTAAATTTACCTAACTTAAAGAAATTACAGAGACTTTGAATACAAAAGATCCAAATATTAGGATGGTTGTGAATCCTCTACTGTCCAATTTTTGTGTTGTTATATGTGTTGTCCTCGGATCTTAACCAACATTTGGTCTGTTAGTCGAAAATAAGCCACATGTATAAAAAGAAATTTTACTTATGTCAACAGCAGATTTTTTTTTTGTACTCTTTTATTTTTTGTTTATTTATATATTTTATAATATAATACAAAAATTATTTTAAAATATTTATAGTTGTTTAAAATTTTGAACTATTTCTATGCACGATTCCATAGCGAGATTGTGAATACAGTTATCCTTAGGTCAGCTCTCCTACCATAACTAAGTGTGTAGCACATGTTGAATTCATATTAATCAAAACAAAATTATTTTATAAAATTTGTATGCATGCCAAAAAAAGGGGAAAAAGAAATTAAGAAACATCACAGTAAACTTAAAGAATTTGAATGGAAATGTTTGAGAAGATAAACTAATAAAGTTGTTTTTTCAAAAAAAAAAAATATTAAAGCAAATGCTTTTTCTTTTTGTAAGAGTATATATATTTAGCAATAAAAAAATTAAAATAATTATTAAAAGTGGGCAATCGAAATAAAAAAATAGTGGAAAAATAGAAATCAATATATATACCATGGTCCTACAAAATTGTTACACTCACGACTCCAGGGCTAAATTTGTTTTATCTCCATGCATCAATATTTGTGGTGTATATTAAGATCTTATAAAACAAAAACTTAGTGAATTTCTCCATCGAGAATTATATATAAGCCAAATTCTTATTTTAGTTCCTTAAGTTTACTAAAAATTTATGTTGGTCCCTTAAGTTTTTTTCACTCTGTTTTGGTTCCTCAAATTTTTAAGATGTTCCATTGTTAGTCCTGAACTCTACACTCAGGACTCTCCCCACCAGGCCAAAATTTGTTTTCTCTCCATGCATTAATATTTGTGGTGTATATAAAAATCTTATAAAACAAAAACGTAGCGAATTTCTCCATCCATTGTTAGTCCTGGACTCTTTTCCGTCCCAGACTCTTTTCCATCTTCTTCTTCTCCTAGATTTTTGGACATGGTAGCGACTCTGGCGAACTTTTCGGCGACTGTAATTTTTCAGCGAGATACTCGACGACTTTGACGATTGCGAAAACAAGCCCAAGGGTTTTGACCACATGTGTTCAATAGCGACCTCGATTTTGCAATCATGGTATCCAAGTTAGAAATAACAGTAAAAACTAGATGAAATCATATTATTAATATATACACTCCATGGCAAATGTAAATTGGTCATTCTGTTTCAGTCTTCAAGCTTTCACGATTTCTTCTGATTTTTATCGTTATTGAAAAAGAAAACTTTTTATTTGGTCCCTGAATTTACACTGAGTCAACTAATCAGTCCCGGGATAATGGAATTACACAATTTGGTTCCTGAAATATTTCAATTTTCAACTATTTTGTCCTTCGTTACGATTTAGTCCATAAATTTGAACTGAATTTATACTAAATTAATACTTTTTTTTTTATCTCCAAGGACCAAATCGTCGACAATTGCAATAAGGCAAGGACTAAATAGTATATTTTGATTATTCAAGGACTGATTAGTTAACTTATTGTAAATTCAGGCACTTCATATGGTTTCTCTTATTGATAACTTGGACAATTGAAATCGACTGGCCGGTTCTCTTTCCTGTTTATCATAATAAGTGAGTTCATAAAGAGAAAATGAAAATTTTGTGGTTGAGTTTTCTTTTCAATAGTGAAAGTTTTTCATTCTCTCTTAATTTCTAGCTTACTTATTATGACACAAGAAAAAAAAATGATATATTTCAATTGTCCAAATTATCAATAACTACAAAAAGAAAAAAAAAATCTCATTTTGGGAACCAAAATAGAATAAATGTAAAAGTTTGAGGACCAAAACAAAAATAACAAATAGTCTTTTTTGTTACACAAAAAATAGTTTTATCTTCAAAATAAAACATATCTCATATCTTGAGGACCAAAAAGACTATTTATGTACTTAACTGTATATTAATATATTGATTGATATTGATTTTTTTAATGATGTACAAATGCAAGACTGTGTATTTTGGAGCGTACAAGAATTTGGGAGAGGGTGCTGTTGGGAAATCACGGGGCACGCCACGCAGCGGAAGCAGGTATAAATTTAAAAATTTAAAACGTATAACAAAAAAAAGGCGCACAGTGATTTCTTTCCCAAGGATCCGCTATATGGATCCGTGTCAGTAAAAGGATTAGAGATTTACCCAAATCAATCGGCGACTTTTGTGTCTAGGATGCTGAGGAGACCACTCCGAGTGTGCTCCCTCCGCCGGTGATCCACACGAACAGTTTTGGAGATGCCTAGGTGCTAGCCTCCTTCACTTCTCCAAGTGAACCAGGGACCTTTATCTACGGTGTTCTTTAATTCAAGAACTATTCTTGAATTCCCAAGAACAAGATGGCGCCTATGATCAAGAATCAAATTCTTGATCTCACACAACCTTGTCACACAAAACCCAAAACCCTTTTGGTTTGTGCGCCACTTTCTCTCTCTAGGTAAATCAAGGTTGCGTTTTCTCTCTCCTCACCAAGACTCAAAACCGAATTTTGCTCTTGTGGTTAGCTAGGCCAAGTCGAATTCCCTAGTGTGCAAGAGGCTTATGAAAATCGACTTATGCTAATGTATATATAGGGTTTTGGGAGTTTGATAATTATAATTAGGGAATCCCTAAATTATAGGATTATCAAATTATAAAATTATGAGATTACAATAATATCACAATTTTAGGACTTGAATTCCTAATTAAAATATTACCTTAATATTTCAATTTGAATTCAAATGCAATCTTAGAGAATCAAATTGGAAGATCAAATCTACCGAAAGATCTCATAGTCATGCGCCAAGTCCTCCCCATTTTTGTTGGAATTTAATAAATCAAAATAACAATCCTAACTTTTAGGAAGTTATAACTAACTTGTTATTTCCAACAATATTGAATTAAGATATTACCATAATATCTTTAAGTCAATCTTTTGAATTTTGAATTCTAGTCTTTATTGAATTAAAATATTACATTAATATTTTAGACCCAATTTGGACCTAGAATTCGACTTGCCCTATAATACTTGAATTAAAATATTACTTTAATATATTTAATTCAATCATTTGAAATCTAGATCAAATCTATTTGAATTTCAAATTTCAAGCCATGACTTTAATTAATAAAACATTTTTATTAATTAAAATAGGTCCATATGAGGCACCAACCTCAACCCTATTATCCTAATATTAGTGAATTTAATAAATCAATAATTTCCTAACTTTTAGGAACTTATCCAATTTATTATTCCTAATATTATAAACAGGAATATAATTGTAAATAGACTAATCCAATTATCTATTTAGCAATTAATATATATATATTTAAATTTGTCCCACAAATCAAAATATCATATCTGTAGATATTTATTTAAGACAATATTTCATGTCCCAAGACAGTCAATTATGTCTTAAACGGTGTCACCTACGTGACCCACGAATTAACCCTAATTCGTGTCCCGATGTGGCATCTTGATCCTGCTCGTGTGTGACCCAGCAGGCCCCACATGAAGTTGGCAGCAAGTCATCTCTATGACTTACAAGTCGAGAGCGGACTCTAGCAAGCCATCACGACTACCCAAAACACGTGAGTTATCGTTTATCGTCGAAACGACTTAACCTTAGTACCACCTTGTCTTGATCCCTATTGCCCTACGATATTTTGGTCATGGATTAGGCACGGGAAGGTCATCCATAATCCAAACCTCAACTTTCTCGATTTCTTGAGTAAGGCCCATTCACTTAGTGTGGCCACACATTCCTTGGACAGACCCGTCGAGGGGCCCAGTAAAATATCTCCCATCTTTTATGAGGGACAAAATTCCATCTTGGTCAACCATATTCCTCAGCACGGTAATCAACCAAACCCGTACCTAGCCCTTATGGCTACCCTGCTACGGGTAACGTTAGACTAGGCCAAAGTTTGACAACTACAACGCCGGAATGATGAAGACCTCAGGTCTAAGGGCATCGTGACAGGTGTACAGGAGAGACTAGCTAATAACTAAAACCCATGCAGGACTCTCCGGGTCGGTCCAGCAATTTGTAACCCTTTACTTAATTGCACCACGACACTCGTTCTAGCATCTAGTGCATGCATCTCTATGCACCGAGGTCATGCCAGTCTTGGTTCATTTCAAGTTCCCACTTGAATGAGCGACCAGGGACAGTTTAGATTAATTATCCTATAATTAATCACGGACTGTTATCATAGTAAACATGCTAATAATATGATAACCATTAATTTATCTTTATAAATTAATCAATATGTTCAAAACATATTTATAAAATAATTGGCCCTAGGGCACAATCTCCATCAAGTGCGAATCTTGTGGAACGAGCACCTTTCACTAAGAAACTAACTAATGCAGAAGCTAAGCCATTCTTGACTCTCGGTTTCATTGAGGGTTTCAAGTGGCTGCTTCCTCCTCCTACACTCTAACTAACTTCATTTTTCAAATATGATGGTTTTTAAGGGCTTTATTATTTTTCAATTTGATTCCCTAATAACTCAAAGCACAATGTGATTAGTGAATGGTTATTCTCACCACACACTTATATGTGAAATAGGGATTGTATGGACACGGATTCTCTATCTTTGAAGATAGTGTAATTCTCTGTAATTAAGTAAACATGTATATGTATAAAAATTTCTACATTATTGTTCAATGATAAATAATATTGTGTGTTTTAGTTATTTCTTTCTTAAATTTACCTAACTTCAAGAAATTACAGAAACTTTGAATACAAAAGATCCATATATTAGGATGGATGTGAATCCTCTACTATCCAATTTTTGTGTTGTTATGTGCTGTCCTCAAATCTTAGCCACACATTTGATCTGTTAGTCTAAAATAAGTCACATGTGTAAAAAGAAATTTTACTTATGTCTACAGCAGATTTTTTTGTACTCTTATTTTTTTGTCTAATTATAACAGTAAACTTAAAGAATTTGAATGGAAATGTTTGAGAAGATATACTGATAAAGTTGCTTTTTAAAAAAACAAAATAGTAAAGCAAATGCTTTTTGTTTTTGTAAGAGTATATATATTTAGTAATAAAAAATTAAAATAATTATTAAAAGTGGGCAACCGAAATAAAAGAGTAATGGAAAAATAAGAAATTAATATGCCGTGGGTCCTACAAAATTGTTACACTCACGACTCAAGGGCTAAATTTTTTTTCTCTCCATGCATCAATATTTGCGGTGTTTATTAAAATCTTATAAAACAAAAACTTAGCGAATTTCTCCATCGAGAATCCAGAATTATATATAAGCCAAAGTCTTATTTTGGTTCTTTAAGTTTATTAACAGTTTTTTGTTGGTCCCTTAATCATTCTATTTTGGTTCCTCAAATTTTTAAGATGTTCCATTGTTAGTTCTGAACTCTACACTCAGGACTCTCCCCACCAGGCCAAAATTTGTTTTCTCTCCATGCATTAATATTTTTGGTGTATGTTAAAATCTTATAAAACAAAAACGTAGCGAATTTCTCCTTCTATTATTAGTCCTGAACTCTTTTCCGGCCCAGACTCTTTTCCATCTTCTTCTTCTTCTTGATTTTCGGACATGGTAGTGACTCTGGCGAACTTTTCGGCGATTTTAGTTCTTCAGTGAGATACTCGACGGCTTTGACGATTACGAAAACTAGCCCAAGGGTTTTGACCACATGTGTTCAATGAAGACCTCGATTTCGCAAAAAAAAAAAATTAAAAATATGATTTTCGGACGTGGTAGCGACTCTGGTGAAGTTTCTGGCGAGCTATTCGACGACTCTGACAACTACGAAAACTCGAGGTGGCAATTACTCCTCAAGCTTAGTAGTAGTAGTAGTAGAAGAAGAAGAAGAAGAAGCAACGTCGACTATATTCTTTTGTGTGTCTTTTTTTAATTTTTTTTCTTTTTGGTGTGAAATCGACTAAAATTTTCATTTATTTATTTTTCTTACGTTTTAATCCTATTATAAAAGGAAAAGAACCATAATGCAAAAAAAAAAAAAATTTTGGGGAATGAATTTTTTTTAACGAAAAAAGTGGATGGAAATTGGTCAGGGACTAATGGTGGAACTTTTTGAAAACTTGAAAGACCAAAACAAAATGAAAAAAACTTGAGGGACCAAAACGAAACTTTAAGCAAACTTGAGGCGGGTTCTTTTCTTTGCATCTTAAAAAAATTCGGAAGGGTGAGCACAAACATTTGTTTTGATTTAGTTTTCAAATTTTTATATTTAAACTGATAAAGTTGTTTTTTTTTAAAAAAACAAAATATTAAAGCAAATGCTTTTTTTTTTGTAAGAGTATATATATTTAGTAATAAAAAATTAAAATAATTATTAAAAGTGGGCAATCGAAATAAAAAAATAATGGAAAAATAAGAAATCAATATACCGTCCTACAAAATTGTTACACTCACGACTCCAGGGCTAAATTTGTTTTATCTCTATGCATCAATATTTGTGGTGTATATTAAAATCTTATAAAACAAAAACAGCGAATTTCTCCATCGAGAATTATATATAAGCCAAAGTCTTATTTAAGTTCCTTAAGTTTACTAAAAATTTATGTTGGTCCCTTAAGTTTTTTTCACTCTGTTTTGGTTCCTCAAATTTTTAAGATGTTCCATTGTTAGTCCTGAACTCTACACTCAGGACTCTCCCCACCAGGCCAAAATTTGTTTTCTCTCCATGCATTAATATTTGTGGTGTATATTAAAATCTTATAAAACAAAAACGTAGCGAATTTCTCCTTCCATTGTTAGTCCTGGACTCTTTTCCGTCCCGGACTCTTTTCCATCTTCTTCTTCTTCTAGATTTTTGGACATGGTAGCAACTCTGGGGAAACTTTTCGGCGACTGTAATTTTTCAGCGAGATACTCGACGACTTTGACGATTGCAAAAACTAGCCTAAGGGTTTTGACCACATGTGTTCAATAGCGACCTCGATTTTGCAATCGTGATATCTAAGTTAGAAATAACTGTAAAAACTAGATGAAATCACATTATTAATATATACACTCCATGGCAAATGTAAATTGGTCATTCTCTTTCAGTCTTCAAGCTTTCACGATTTCTTCTAATTTTTCTCGTTATTGAAAAAGAAAACTTTTTATTTGGTCCCTGAATTTGCACTGAGTCAACTAATCAGTCTCGGGCTAATGGAATTACACAATTTGGTTCCTGAAATATTTCAATTTTCAACTATTTTGTCCTTCGTTACGATTTAGTCCATAAATTTGAACTGAATTTATACTAAATTAATACTTTTTTTTATCTCCAAGAACCAAATCGTCGACAATTGCAATAAGGCAAGGACTAAATAGTATATTTTGATTATTCAAGGACTGATTAGTTGACTTATTGTAAATTCAGGCATTTAATATGTTTTCTCTTATTGATAACTTAGACAATTGAAATCGACTGGCCGGTTCTCTTTCATGTTTATCATAATAAGTGAGTTCATAAAGAGAAAATGAAAATTTTGTGGTTGAGTTTTCTTTTCAATAGTGAAAGTTTTTAATTCTCTCTTAATTGCTAGCTTACTTATTATGACACATGAAAAAAAATGATATATTTCAATTGTCCAAATTATCAATAACTACAAAAAGAAAAAAAAATCTCATTTTGGGAACCAAAATAGAATAAATGTAAAAGTTTGAGGACCAAAAAAAAAATAACAAATAGTCTTTTTTGTTACACAAAAATAGTTTTATCTTCAAAATAAAACATATCTCATAGCTTGAGGACCAAAAAGACTATTTATGTACTTAACTGTATATTAATATATTGATTGATATTGATTTTTTTAATGATGTACAAATGCAGGACTGTGTATTTTGGAGAGTACAAGAATTCGGGAGAGGGTGCGAATCTTGTGGAAGGAGCACCTTTCACTAAGAAAATGACTAATGCAGAAGCTAAGCCATTCTTGACTCTCGGTTTCATTGAGGGTTTCAAGTGGCTGCTTCCTCCTCCTACACTCTAACTAACTTCATTTTTCAAATATGATGGTTTTTTAGGGCTTTATTATTTTTCAATTTGATTCCCTAATAACTCAAAGTACAATGTGATTAGTGAATGGTTATTCTCAGCACACACTTATATGTGAAATAGGGATTGTATGGACAC
>QANZ01029303.1:17996-29879 GCA_003254925.1 Chamaecrista fasciculata | reverse complement strand
ATGCCAACTCTAAACTTGTTTGTAGATTACATAAGTCATTGTATGGTCTCATGGTATCTTCCCTAAAACACTAATAGTTCTTTCATGGTATATTAGTTACTTAATTTACATACCATCAAACTATCATTTAAACCTCTATTGCTTTAAAATTGATGAAAGTATTGAAGTAATTGTTATACCATGTAAAATTTTCAATTTCTTTTATGTATGGAGAAATTATTCAATAATATTACAAGAACATAAAACATAACTATTTTCAACTTGAATTTATATAATTAATTTTAAAATATTGGATAAGCAAAAAGCAACCAGTTGCTTGGTCAGGAATAGAAGCAAAGTTTAAACCAACTGCCCTAGGATTTGAGAACTATTATGGCTTAAAAATATTCTAGATGAATTGAAGATAACATGGGAAACACCTATGAAACGCTACTGTGATAACAAATCAGCAATCGACATTGCTCAAAACTCAATCCAGCATGATGAAACCAAGCACATATATTACAAAGAAGCTTGACAGTGGCCTTGTTTGCACACCCTATGTTTCTACAAAAAGTCAGCTGGCTGATGTATTAACTAAGGGTCTATCAGATTCAGCATTTAAAAATATTATGTGCAAGTTAGGGATGAGAAACATTTATTCCCTAGCTTGAGGGGGAGTGCTGTCCATAACTATTTAGCACTTATTTTTCTTTATTAATAAAATTTGCAGTAAAAAATTTCATTAATTTCCTTATTTCTTTCTTTTTATTTTTCAATTATTTCCTTAATTAGTTTAATAAACATTGTTTTAATTATAGGATATGAAATATCAGCTGTATATTTAAATAGTATTGTATCATATTCAGAGATGAGTAAAAAATACATTTTTCAGTCTCTAACTCACAATTGTAACTTAACGAGTTGGAAGAAATATATCAAGGAATTCAAATTGAGAGAAAACGGGAGCTTACAAGTGCAGATGTTGTAAGTGGAGGTGTTAACCCAATGTCAAACAGAGTCAGATTTGCTATTCCCAACCCTTTAGGGGACAGAATTAATTGCAAGCATTGTAATCCTGATGGTAGTTGAATAATTTCTACCACTTGGGAATTATTTGTAACAGCTTCCAAGAAACAGCTTCCACCAGTAATTGACAAATTTATCTGGAACCAGGCAGATGAAGTAGAAAATAAGTCTCAAGTAAACTGAGACATATAAAAAGCTTAATTTCATGAACAAAAAGCATATTTTAGGACATATTAGCATTTCATAGAAAAGTCACAAATCCATGTACCAACGAATAAGGAATTATTTCAACAGGACAGCACTGATAACCTCGGCCTTTCCTCTAAGATCAGGTCAAGCAATATAGAATATGTCTGCAGATACTGGTGTTACCTTTGCATCAGGATTGAAATATACCAAGCTGAACTCTGGATCAACTTGTAGGGAAGAAACAAGCTGCATCATAGCAACAATATAAAGATAGAAGTTAACTTTTCAATACAGAAGAAAATATAAGATAAAGGTGCAATAGTAATTCATAATGAAGAATAGAACTGGAGATGCAGAATGTGATGGTTATTTCATTTCAATTGCAATGAAAAAATTACAAGCTTAAGATTGAAGAGTAATTAATTCCAGGAGAGTACCTGCAAACGAAGTGCATCTGTCAGACCAATTTCAGTTTCAGGGAAACGATGAAAATTAGCATCTCCCAAGCTATGCTGAAAGCCACTAACTGTAGCACGAACAATGCACTAAGAAACAAAGCATTCAATGTCACTTTAGTCATCCATGCACTAGAACAGGAAAAATAAAACAACGGTATGACCACGAAAACCAATAAACCAATCCTTAGGCTCTCCATTAACGATAACAGTAGAGCTAATGAAGGGCAAGTAGGATGAACATAAACAACTAGTCAAGCCAAAATAAATAAGGTGTTGCGACCAGATTTTGCCAAGAACTCTAGTCATTCAAATTAAAAACCAAATATATGACAAACAAGTAGAGCTAATAAATCAGTACCGGTCCTGATTCATTTTGCAAGACCAAAAATCTCTCCCAATTGTTGGACTCTAAAATCTCATACGCATCATCCCACGATGCTAGTCCATCACAACCGCTAAGTTCCCACCTCAAACTGAGAGAAGATGAGTTTGCAAAAGCTTCTCCAGAATCAGTAATGCCAACAGCAGCTAAGCGGATGGAGCGCCCGTTTGCCACAGTAATAGGTACATCACGTAGTCTCTCTGAGCTACGATCAGCTAGAATTGCTGCTCTGATAACGTCATGGTCATTCACTGAAAAGCAACATAGTCAGAAGAGAATGTCGAAGGAAATTTGATATATATTATAACAATTGCTGCAGCAAGGATGAAGGAGAATAATTTTACCTGGTTCATCGGCTATAAGGATAATTGAAGAAGGAATCCTGCATGTAACTGACAGCCAAGCTTCAGACACTGAAGGCAGAGGATGGTCATCCCCTACCAAATTTCCACGTCTGAAAATAAGTCTCTGAGTCATTTGAAACCAAAGGTTACTATAAGATGATTTCAACCCCACTAAAAATGAATTAGAAAATAAACAAGAAAGGAAAACTCAAACTTACAAAATTTCCCTCTGTCTGGCAGAAAACTTCATACAAACTGGCATTATTGGCAGATACCCGATGCACCAGAACTCCATCTTCAATCAGAGCATTATCTTCATCCAGAACATCCACATTTTCAAGATAGGCAACATGTTTGTCCCATGGTTCAGGTCCACCAACAAGTAGTATATCTAAATTTGATCCAGGCACAAGATATAACTTTTCCAATTTATCTATTTGCTTTAAAGCTTCTTTTTTATCCAAATCATACCAGTAACCACCAAATCGGCTCCCATCACCTGCCTGAAATACAGTAAGTGGTAGATAAGCCGCAACATGTAAAGATTCCTTAAAGACACGGGGTCCATGAAAAGAGTGATCAAACTGGTGATATTCTAAAGAAAGTGTGGCGTGAATCATAGCTTGACCAGGACTTGAAGCATATATATGTGCCCATGAACATGCAGGCAGCTTATTGTTTTTCAGTGTTTCCAAATGTGACCACTCCTCAATTGCATTGACAATGGCAAAAGACTCACTTCCTGCTTTCCACTTTATCAATGAACTAAAGGCATCACATCTATAGAAATAGACACCTGAAAATGACAATTTAACATAAGCAAAAAGCCAAAAGAGTTTAAACAGGACTCCTTAATATCCAGCTATTTGGTCTCACCATTTGATGCCTCCATTGTAACAGCAGCTTGTAGATATGATCCAACAACAGTTTCTACAGGAAAATTACGAAGCATAACCATAGAAGATGGGATGGAAACTTCAACAGCCACCTACAAGAAAGTTGGTTATATATATATATATCTCTCTNACAATGGCAAAAGACTCACTTCCTGCTTTCCACTTTATCAATGAACTAAAGGCATCACATCTATAGAAATAGACACCTGAAAATGACAATTTAACATAAGCAAAAAGCCAAAAGAGTTTAAACAGGACTCCTTAATATCCAGCTATTTGGTCTCACCATTTGATGCCTCCATTGTAACAGCAGCTTGTAGATATGATCCAACAACAGTTTCTACAGGAAAATTACGAAGCATAACCATAGAAGATGGGATGGAAACTTCAACAGCCACCTACAAGAAAGTTGGTTATATATATATATATCTCTCTTCACACCATAAATAATAGATCAGATGAATTATTTTGGAATATTTTTTTGCATATATATATATATATAACAAATGTCCTAATGAAATTAAACTTTAATAAATCAAACTTTTAAGCCTACTGAAGATACAGGTCAATCCCATAAACCATGAAATTGATTTCACCTTTCAACAAAAACAGCATACTCAACAAGCATTATTCTTCAAGAACTATAATAGCTTATAATACAACACAAATATCTCAAAACACACATAAGGTAATTGGACTTTGACCTCAAGTTCTCAAAGTATATGTTTCTCAAGAAATCCCAATAATTCAATTAATATTCAATTTCTATACGTTGAACAAATAAAAATTAACCACAAAGAATTTAGAAAGAATTCAATTATTCTACCATATATGTTATGCAAGTGCAGTTGAGAAGAAACATGCTAGATTTGGGCTTATCTGACCAAATCAACACACACATGTTTGGTATAGATAAACAGAACTAACTTATTTATCAAAAAAGAAAAACAGAAACTAACTTAATAAAATTACCTCATCATAATTTAACGAGTCATATATGGATAGCACCTTAACAATAGCTTTACCAGGCTTTTTTGCCTGCACAATACCAAAAGCTGATACAGAAACAGTAGATGGGTCGGAAGACAACCATTTGTAGTCACTAGCTGCTTCTGCACAACCTATACCATGTAGTGGGATCAAAATTACACATAAGTACAACAATGTCAATAACAGCCTTGTTGAATATAATTTCAGTAGACAGAAAGGTTGCCAACCTCCAACAGCTTTTAGCTCCACCTCCTGGTAAACAGAAGGGGCCCAGGGCAGTAGGATGCTTTGTGACAGATAACTTTCGCCACCTAACATGAACCTTACTTGATCACAAACCATGATTTCCTGCACAACCTTGATCACCTACAAGATTCAAATAAATCAGACCCTTAATGTTGCTAAGTCTACCATCAAGAAACACAAACCCCTCCTATAAAATAGTTACAGATAAAATCAAATACGGCCAATCAAGAAAAAGTGGCTGCAATACGAAATCATTGAGGAGAAAGAAATTAAAGAAAAATATAAAATAATTAGAAGGAATCATTACCTCCTTTCTGTCAACATGCCCACTAGGATAGCTCAAAGAAGCTGTCAATTTTCCAAGTCCTGGTGAAGATGCTTCCAGAACTTTAGAATTTCGCCAGCCATGATTGACTGCAATACTGTTTGAAATACCAAATGTTTTCCAGAAATCAGACTGGTTGTCATAAAGTTTAACATCATCATTCTGCAACGCAAGCAAGAATCTTCTAAGTAAACAATAATTAATGGAAAGGAGAAATGGCCTTTTCATGCAAGAGAGTATAGGGATTAATTGCAAGAGAAAACTTCACCACCGGCAATTCATAAATAAAGCAGAAGATAGATAAGTAAAGATAGCTAAGAACAGTGATGACAAAATGTACTAAGACATTTTTGTGCATACATAGGTATAAATATGAAAATGTGTGCTAATTCACCATTGAAGGCTTTGTGATCATGCACTGCTATAGTTAAAACACAACATTGAGAGAGAAGGCTGATTTACCTGCAATGCTTGACCTCTTATTGTGTGAATTTACAATAGTGTAATACTGAAAACCTAGGATGCAATTTTTTTAAAATAGAGTGAAAAGAAGAAAAGGAAAAGATAGAGTTGTCTTCCATAAAATTTCACTAATGACCAATTAAGGGAGCCCCCTTTTTTATATATAAGTAGCAGTTGGCTGGAGGGGAACACGAGTTTTCAAGACAAGGAGACCTCGTTGAAAGAAGGACATCATCAGTTTGTAAGAATTAAATTAAATGAATATTCTCTACATCCAAAGCAGTTCCTTTAAGGGAATTTTACTCCATATCCCATAAAGCAAGTTGTCTGCCACCTAAAACACGAGATACTATTCACCCAATGACTTAAGCTAATAGAAAAAGAGCCTAAAAGTATGACATGCATAACACACAACAATTTCACTCATATGCACTTGTCATGTAGAGCATTAAAAAAAATTGAAATGAATCATGATATACTACTTTGGTATCATTACTAGCTGTTTCCCCAAAATTACTTTACTGTTTTAGAATACAGTTTTCTCATTAACTAAAAACTGACATATTTAAGAAGGTAGTTAGCCATAATAACAGAAGAACATAGCATGATAAGTCTAATATACCACTCAAGGATTCTAGCATCTCCAGTATGCTGCAAAATCAAAGTATGAGCTGATGACTGTAGCTAGTAGAAAAACAACCTAGTAACTAAAACATGATAACACAAGCTACCTCAGTGATATAAATCACTTGTGCATCAGGACAATGAGCAAAGGCCTTCATCTGGATAAGATATTGATGGCCAGATACTACATACCAACGGGCCATTGAAGGAATGGATTTGGCTCCTTCAACAAAATCACCAGAACTAGATAAAGGTGTTATATATAAAGATAAAGAATCTGGTAGGACTACATTCAGTGAAGACAGTTGAACATGGCCAGCAACCCTTGTATCTTCAACAATGACTGCTGTCATTCCCAAGTTTCGAGTATGTACTAACCCCAGTTTAGTGTCAACCTCAGCAACTGATTCATTTGACACAGACCAGAGATGATGTGGTGAAGGTAATGTGACCACTACAAAAGCCAGAGAAAGTATGGGTAAGGACCTTGCATGAATTGTTGACTAAAAGCATATCACGATTAAATATATTAAAGCCACTGGTATGAAAGAAAAGTTGCAGATTAAAGGCCAAAACATCAAAGTAAAGGAAGAGAACAGTTGCCAATCAAAAACTTATCATTGCAGTACTGCAGAGAAAAAGAAAACATAAAATAAATGTTTGTACATTTTATTTAATTGAAAATTTCTCTAATGACAAAAAATCTTCATGTGGCCTGCCCCAGCTGGCTGATAGAAACACTTTGTCATTATCACAAAACCTTCTACAAATTTGAAGTTATTCCATTTTTTTTTCACCTAATTCACACATCTTCCACATCAAACAAAAGGCTACTTCCATTCCTAAAAGGTTAGCATACAAGAAGCATCTCCAACATCCTACTACATCAAGACAAAAGAAGGAACCAGAATTGTCAGATAAATGTCATTCATTTTGTAAATATTCTGCCACCTTTTCATGGTTAATTTTTCATTAGGCAAGAATCTAGAATCAAGGAATTCATCGTACTTTAATTGACTTGTGTACCAATAAAAGACAGTGTTCTCCTGCATGTTTGAACGATTACTAGGGGAAAAAAATCAGAATCATCTTTTTGGTAACTAAGTATGCTCTGTTTTTCTAAAAAGAATATTCCAAAGACAGATCAAACGTCCAAACTCAAAAACAAAACTCCACTATTGAAATTGATAAAATTAGAACTAATAGAATTCCAATGGCTGGATCCCACCTCACAAATAAGGAACACAATGCAAAAAGGATCAGGAATCCTTCCAAAACAGAAAAGAAAACAAAAAGAAAAAAAAATCATCAAATCAAAAAAGTAAAACAATCTCTTTGTATATCAGTCAAGGAAATTCTCTCAAGAATCCAATGAGCTTATCCACCAGAAAGTCAAGAAAACAAGCATATTCCACAAAAGGTTAAAAGAAAAGGCAACTTGCTAATAGAACTGATGTCAGACTCTAGCCAAATGCACCAAACTCTGGCAAAAGATGTGCAGTATCTAGCCAAATTACTCTCCTTTCTAATCCCAAAAGCTCTAATTCTGATAGAAAAAAGAATTACAGATTAGGTGCATAGATCCAGAGTTCACGAAAGAGCCCAAACAACTTACTCTGCCAAGCTACCTCAGCATGCAAGAGATGATTATTTTATTAAGAACTGTAGTCCATAAAAAAAACATCAGAGAAATGGTCCATTTGAGGCCAACAAACCAGAAGCAAGTCATTGGTGTTAATTCCAAGCCTCGATGTTAGAAAGAGCTTCAGTCTTCCTAAATAAGTTGGCAGAGTTGAATTTTAAGAATGTTTGCAAACTATAAAATCTTAATGATAGCAAGAAGAAAAGTATGGATAAGCCAACAAAACTTCCTTAAAATGACACATAAACAAGGGGCCCTGATCTATAAATAATCAACCATTTTAGCAGCAAATTAATTGTTTTGACAGCATAAATCATAATCAAGTAAATATTTAGAAAACGAAGATTTAAATAAAAAATTAAAAAAAAATAAAAAGGAAACCTTGAGGAACATTCTCACAGATGACTTTTAGGGTATAGGGGATGAGAGCACCAACAAGGGCAAAAACTGGCGAAGGAGGATCAAGTGACATAGCTTCTGCGACAGTAAGAATAATCTGATCAGTCAAATTCTTTAACTGTGGCTCAAGCAAATGCACTGAAACATTCTCATGGCCAATCTCAATTCCCTTCACTACAAATATATCTGAAAAAACACCCTGCACCAAAGACCAGGAAAATGGTTTAAGCATCATAAGTATGCATTATAACACTTCCTGAAACCTGCTAGCATCAAACTTACATTGCCTTCAAGTGTTGTTTGTATATCTAAGTCCCCACATAGTCCTTCACAATCACTAAGGGGGGAATCCTTTAGAGGGACATTAACAAGGTGATGAGGTAATTTACTGCTTTCAGGAATCAGTTGCCACATGAACTGCAAACCGACCACCGAAGAAAACACATTTTCTGCAATACAGCAGACAAGTTATATAAATATTACAATTTAACCAGGACAATAATGAGAGAAGACGATGATATTAAATTAGCAGAGAATATTTCAACNAATTTAACCAGGACAATAATGAGAGATTAGGATGATATTAAATTAGCAGAGAATCTTTCAACTGAAAAAATTAAAATAGCTAAGAGACAAATAATATCAGGATTAGTAAATTAAAAAAAAAATGCTTATGCATGATAAACTCAAAAGACAAACAAAACAATATAAATCCAACGTTGCTATTATACTTCTCAAGCTAATTCTGTAATGAGAAGCCAAAGCCTTCTATAATGGGCTTAAAAGGCCATTTTATACTTTCCACAGGAAAAGAAAACCAGTAAAGCATATTTATAAGAGACAAGTGGTATATAGTTTGACATCACACAGTCCAAATGTATGGAACACAAAAACTGTGCACAATTAATAATATTTAACGAATACCTTCACTATCAAAGGCTCGGATGCGCAATGTAGCAAGCCCATCTAAATCAAGCTTAATGGAATTATGAGAAATCTGAATTCTAGATATGTTGTCGATGAAGACTTTGCATCGGATTATAATTCCAGTATGCAAATCAGCAGCATAAACAGCAGTCTCCTTTCGACCACTATAGGGGGCAATTGAAAGCAGCCTTGCACTACTTGAGCACTGACTACTTGAATTATATTCAGGTAGAACGGATAAAATTTCATGATGATCCCATGACCTATAAATTTGTAAAGAAATGAAAAATATCAGAAAAGATGATAGTGCTACTTATAAAGAAAGTTAAGTATATAGATGGAGGATAAGAAATCTGTTAGGGATGCACAGAAAAGACATTCTTGGGCCACCTCCTAATAGCTCAAGCTTTTAGGATGAAATAATCCATGGCATGGTATCAATGCCTTAACAAACAAGTGTTACAGAATTGCACTATTTGATCCTCATTCTCATCATTAAATTTAATTTAAGCACAAGGTGTGGAGAGCCTGTGCTTTGTCCATATTTAAGCCCAAAAGAATTACACGTGAGAGAGAATATGATAGATGCATATCAAATCTATTCTTCAGAATTCTTCTAATAGTTTAAGCTTGAGGGATGAACTGGTTCTTGGCAATATCCTTCTTAGAAAAGGAACATAAACAGGAATGAAACGAGCATAGGAAAATATAATCAATTAATTTTTTGGAAAAAAGAAGAAATTTTATTAAGAGAGAAGAAAGGTGCAAAATAACATAGCATAAAGGACACCAGGTTATCCAAAAATAAGATAAAGAACAAACCCAACAAAGCCTTCCAATCCCTTTGGAGATCCATAAGGGATACTCCTCTATAAGGAAAACATCATCAATACAACAAAGGCTTATAGGCCCCCCATCATATCTCGTAAAGAAACTCCCCCCAAATACTTAAAAAGATTGGAAGATCCTACCACTAAAGAAATATAATAGTTAAAAATATGCAAACAAAATTAAAATAAGCACAATACTAGAAAAAATGTATAAAATAAGACCTAAAATATAATAATTGAGAAGACACTTTTTTTTAGATAAAGAATTGAAAAGACACTTTGCAACAACACCAAAAAGAATTGCTATACAAGGTCTGAAAAAATGTAAGTAGTGAGGCAAAAAAAAAGGGCTANAAATATAATAATTGAGAAGACACTTTTTTTTAGATAAAGAATTGAAAAGACACTTTGCAACAACACCAAAAAGAATTGCTATACAAGGTCTGAAAAAATGTAAGTAGTGAGGCAAAAAAAAAAAGGGCTAAACTAAACTTACAGCTTGCTTTAATAAAACAAGTCATAAGTTCCAAAATTCACTAAGTATAAGATAAACAGAAACCATGAGTTACCAAAGTGATAATATATATGTATACAAACACATATTGAACAAGTTAAATGACATAAAAGTCAGAAGTCACAAGATAATAACTTAATAACAATTCACTAAACTTAAACAAATTCAATAACAAGTTCATCTAATAAATTTCAAGAGATTCAATCGTCAAGACCCAACAAGAACCAAGAAATCAACTAACTCAGTTATATAATAAAGTCAGCTAGAAAGGTCTAGCCTTAGAAAGAGTTCATTCAAAGTTACATATATGAATGTAATCTTCTAGGATTGGGTAGGATAGTATGATTGAAAGAACTTATGATCTTGATATCCTATCATGATCCTGGTCATTTCCAATCATAACTAGTGAAACTAACATCAATGTATAATACTAAGGTTTTAGACTAGTCTAATGATCCATTCCATTTTATCCAAGAAGAAACCTAGCAACATGGAGCAAAAAAGCCTGAAAACTAAAATGTCAAAAGATTGGCAAGATAATAAGATTCTGACAAGATTTAGATCTTACACAGGATCAAGATCGTCAGGGGTACACCAAAACATAATTATAAGGTATTAAATTTTGGATTGAGACGTTGGAAACCTTGATTGGTATGTTGTTATGAGTTTATACTAATTTGCGTTTGGTTTTTTATTGTCTATAAATTATATTATGAAACTTTTTAGTTTGAAAAGAAAATTTTTGTTGATGAGAAGAGAGAATAGTACAGCATGGTAGAAAAAGGCAAAGGACAAGAGCTCCTTTTAAAAAACATATCGCAAAAACCCACACGTAGCACATAAAAATTATCCTCTCCCTAAGAAAAGGCTGAAGAGAATGACTTCTAAAAAAAATTACATTGGTAGCTAAATTGCTAAAGCACTGAAAACAACGCTTTATTTCCTTTCTTTCAAAAGATACAATCGCTCTCTATACTCCAAGCACCTAAATCAATCTAATAAAGTAGTAAGAACAGTGCATAACAGCATTGCTAACATGTAAATTCCAGGTCACTTAAGTCTCTACTCTATATTATTTTAAATTTATGTCTTTCGACGATGATTTATTTCAAAAGACATTCAGCTTTACAGTTACTAACTTCAAACTTTCATCAAATTGTGTTTCTCTTCCAACATTTTCCTTACTAATAAGTAGAATTTAATAGTAACTAAAGCCTAAACCCCAAAGAAATTCCACTAGCAATTTATCGTTTAGATTAAGAAATGAAACAAAATCAAAAGCCCACCCACCATTGGAAGCAACCACCGCTTCCTTGAAGCCTGTATACCACAGGAAAAGTCATCTTGGGTGGTAACAGTAAATTAACATCTGCAATGTGAGGGCCAGAAGAAGCAGCATACGATGTAGACTTCTCCAACCACCCTCCCAGCCCCATGAGAAGACAGCTGAACAAAGCTAGTTTAATCATTTTCGAGCTCAGGGAAATCACAGATAACGATGAAGATCAAGTGAAGCTTGGATAGTGGTGGCTAGGAAAAAATGGCAACATTCTCATACAAGAGAGAGTTGAAGTTGATAGTCAGGGTTTAGGGTTTTGGGAAGTAGTATAGCAGTGAAGAGCGAAAGCAACAACAGGTGGAAAACCC
>QANZ01029303.1:0-17808 GCA_003254925.1 Chamaecrista fasciculata | reverse complement strand
GAGGCGAACCGAGGGTGTCGAGCAATAGCTCTAGACGAACTTGAGGAGGTGCGCGAAATCGCTAGCATCCGCCAGGCCGCCTACAAAGAGCGTATGGCCAAGTACTTCAATAAAAGGGTCAAACACCGATCCTTCGACGTTGGCGACCTCGTCCTTCGCGATGTGGCCAACGACCGCCTGAATCGCTCGCACGGCAAACTCCATCCCAACTGGGAAGGTCCATACCGAGTCACCAGAGTCATCCCTGGTGGCGCGTACGTGCTCTCCACTTTGGACGGCCGCCGCCTGCCAAATACATGGAACGTCGCGAGCCTCAGAAAATATCTCGACCGCACAGTCAACAATATCACACTTCGGTTTCATTAATGTTTTTTCACATTTATGTAATCTCTTGTACGCTTTTCATGTTACAATTACTTACTTTATGTAACAACCGCCAATTTATTTCATCAATATTACTATGGCGCTCTCTTGAATTTATTCAATTCATTTACATTCGCGTTTGTTTCAATCACTCTCGCTTAGGCACAGCCTAACTCACAACGTCTCACTACACGTAATTTCGCTCCAAAGAAGAGCTCGAAGGCTGGAGGGACGCCTCCATACGCTTTCTTCCTGGCGCCCCGCGCCCATGAGCCGAGAAGTTGCTCATACGCCATGCTGGTCCCTTACCTCTTGGCTGGCTAGCCCAAAAGTCCGATCGCCAACTCAGTTGGGCGGACACACACACACACATACATACACTTGCGCAAATATCAAACACAAAAGATACGAAATAACAGCAGTTATAATCACCACAGCAATAATCAAATAAATGGCCTTCTGGCCTACATTAATAAAGGCCTCACGGGCCAACAGATCCGTTTAAATGGGGCACACACCCCATACAAATTCAAAAAAAAAAAAAAAGAAGGGCACACACGCCCAGAAAATTCAAACGGGGAACACCCCCCAAGATTACAAATCGTGGACGCCCTAATCGTCCAGAATCACCGGCTGGCCGTCTCCCGGAGCATGGTCGCCACTACCCTCTGCACCTCCGCTATCCGGAACGATCAACATTTGCTCGACGTCCGGCTCATTTCCCGCGGTGCTCTGGACGTCCGCCGGAGGCACATAACCTTCATCCCCTGGCCTGAGAGGGGACCGCCCCTCCTGAACCTCCAGGGCGTGGATGCTCCAATCTTCAGGCAGCTCAGGCATTGGCGTACCAGGCTCGTCATCATCCGCGCGCATGCGGATCTCCTCACCACCTCGACTGTTGGGCAGCACCTCAAAGGTGTAATCAAGGCCCGCCTCATTCTGCCCCGGGTTCAAGAACGCCAACTGCTTCCGACAGTTCTCGAACCCCCTCGACGTGGCTTGAATGTAATACCAGTACCACTGGCGACGTTCGTCTCGGCGTGCGCGCGCTAATCTCTCTGCTTCCCCCGCCCGGTACGCCTCGAGCTCTGCTTTGGCGGCCGCAGCCTCCCCCCGCTGCGCAGCAACCTCCTGCTCTGCCTTCTTCCTCTTCTCCCTCTCCTTCTTCCTCTCTTCTTCCAGCTTCTTCGCTTGGGCCCGCGCAGCTTGAGCCTCCTCCACCGCCTGGTCCCTGGCAGCTTCCAGTGCTTTTAGCTGCTCCGCCCCGCCAGCCGTTCGGGCCTCCTCCCTGAGGCGGGCCACCTCTTTGGCCAGATTGTGGGACAGCGTCTGTGCTGCATGACCAGCTATCGACGCCATCATACCAAAGGACGCCGCATAGTCCGCCGGCGGGCGCTTGTAGGCATCGGCCACCAGAGTGTCATGCCACTCGTAAGTACCGTTGGAGTAGAGGGATTGGACAGAGGCAATGCCTGAAAACCGCCCGCTGAATGGACGCGCCGGCAGATAGGGGAACTCGGCCTCCCCATTCTCGTTCACCCGCCGGGCGTCCGGCATCTCCATCCTCGGATTCCTTGGCCCGTCGCCATCTGGATGGCTCACTTTAATAAACTGATCCAACTCCAGGTCATCCCAGTGGATGAACATCCCAGGATCAGCTGCGCTGGCTCCGCGCGCCCTCTTCGCCGGCGGCTCCTCCTCCGCTGGCCCCTTCCCTCTCCCGTCCGGCCTCCTCTCCCTCGCCGACGGGCCCCCCGCCTGTCTCATCCCACCAGGTGCCAACACTGGTGGTCCGGCTCTCCTCCTCGAGGGGCTCGCCGTTGCCTGCCCCACGCCCCCAGAAGTTGAGGTAACGTGAGACGAAGGGCCCGAACCCCTTGGCCTCCCGCCTGGCGCGACCGGTGGCGCCCTCATCCCCCCGTCAGGCCTTCCTTGAGCCCTCCCCGGCTCCCCACCCCTCTCCGTCCGGCCACCTGCGCCCGAGCTTCCGGCGCCCTGGCTTCCAGGCCTCCTCTGCGCCTCTTTCATTGCTGCAAACCAATAACACTCGTTAGACGCAGACCAAACCATCCAAAACACATGCAAAAAGAATGTAAATGTTAGTGTTAGTTAAAATATTACATGTTTGCTCATAATGTTTGTAAAATGATGTTAGCAGCCTATCCGTCCGCCGCTCCTCCTCCGACAGATGCCCTCTCTTAATAGGGCTAGTCCCCGTGATGGCGTCCGACCACGCCACTGGAAATACTGGACGTCCGTCCTCTTCCCTCACCCACCACGGGCGCTCGAAGTGGTTACACACTATGGGGAAGTATCTGTCTTTCCAATTCTTCCAGTTGCTTATACTGGTCGGAAATCCATGTAGAGCACCCCCCTTCCTCTGGAGGTTCACCCGCCCGTTGTCCCCCGCCTTCACGGAGAACCAATACAAAAACAATTTCACAGTGAGCTCCCTGCCCACTGTCCACGCAGCATACTGCAAAAATTTTATACTTCTCCAGGCGTTCGCTGCTAACTGCGCTGGACAACAGTTGAGGTGATTCAGCACCTCCATCTCGAAATCTGTAAACGGCATGTCGGAATCACACTCCCGCAACAGAATTTCGTGTACGATGAACCCGCGCGGATGAGTCCACCACATTGAATTGTTGCCGTCCCACCCGCCGACGGCCATACCGCACCCCTCCCGGCCGGTACCTTGCCCAAAATACGCCACTTGGGCCGCCTCCAAATCTTCGATACTGGCAAATTTGGAAGGCTCCGCTGGCGGCCCCACGGTCGCCCTGACTTCGGGGTTCCCAAGCCCCTCTCCGGCGTCCCACGCCACCGCGTCGCGCGCCATGATCAGGCGCTCCCCCTCGTCCACCGACCCACTCAGAGGACCTGTTGGTTCCCCCCTCAACATTGGGGGCTCTCCCTCTGAACAGTCGGAAAGCTCCAACACCTGCTCCTCCGACACCTCTACTGGATCTTGTTCACCGTTTGATGGAGGTGAGCTCGCCAGATCCATACCCCCTCTGTAGACAACAAGAGGGCCCGCCCTCACACTCGCTCTCCTGGCTAATAGCCTAGCCGCCCGCTGCACTGTTTCCTCTAGCGACTGCCGAGCCTCTTCCAAATCTACAGAGCTACTGCCCTGTGTAGTGAAACTACTAACACTACTCAGTTCTTCTCCTTCTTCTAACTCCCTAATGACCACCATGGCCTCTAACACTTGCCACAAAAGTCAAAATACAAGGGATTAGGAGGTACCTGAAGACATATAGTACGTTGGGGTGTTAGTTTGAAAGTTGAATTATCTGAGGCGCTCGCCCTGCTTGAAAACTACGTCACACTCGTACTCTGGTAACCCTGCAAACAAGCAGGAAGCATGTCATGACCATACACAGACGACCGCCTCACTCACAAGTGACGCCCGCCCCACAAACCCAGAAACCCCAAACGTCACCTTCATCAGAGTATGAACTCGATGAACATCCACCCAGAAATCCCAGAAAAACCCAGAAACTCAACACCCCACACCCAGACCCACACCCCTTTTCTCGCTGTCTAGCCTACAAACTCACACCCAACAGCAAATAACCACCACTCTTCTCAGACAAGCCACCCATTTCCGCCGTCACCCACGACGGCCTTTCCAGCAACCAGCAATGAACAGACACATCGACTCACCAAGACAAACCCTAACCCAGCGAAATACACTACAGATTCGACAGTAAATACTCACCAGAAAGCCTCGTGCTCGAACGATTCTCTTTCACGATCACTTCTCTTCGTTTTCCGGCGGCGGTTCGACAACTCCGGCGACTGAACTCTTCGGATTTCTCTCTTCTCTCTCTTCAACTCGCCGGAATGTGTAAAAGTGCACAAGACACAACCTTTGGTCCTTTTATACCCTTGCGAGCGCGGCATACGAGGCGTTTTTCATTTTTCAAATTTCTGCCTCCCGGGTAGCGACACGTGTCCCTGACAAGACATCCCTACCTACCACATGCCCGCCCGCCATGATCCACTAACTCTCCGTTTTCTCAGGGACGGCCGCCGGTCCCAGTATTTCCTCTGCGAGGGGGACAAGTACTCCTGCACATTTTTGGGCGTTCGCCATTAGACGCGAATACACTGCCCAAGCACGGACCCCATCGCACGCTCTCCAAACCTGTCATCACGCCCGCCTTAAGGAACAGTGCGACGAACGCGCTCGTAGACTCCTTTAAGGAGGGACTTGTGATACATCACTATTTGGGCGTACGCCTAAACGGCCCTCGCACCGGGCCTCTTCTCCNCGACGAACGCGCTCGTAGACTTTTTGATTTGATGTGTACTGATACATCACTATTTGGGCGTACGCCTAAACGGCCCTCGCACCGGGCCTCTTCTCCCCTCCGCACCTTGCGAGGCGCCCTCGAGTCAGTCGGGCGCCCTAAACTCACTTAGGGGCGCTCATGATCGATCCTGGGTCATGGCGCCCGTCCCCCAAATGACACGTGGCCATCCACGATCACCCTGCTCCGCAATCCACGCTACGGGAGATCGTGGGCTGCGAACCAGCTCACCCACGATCTCCAGTCTCAAGGCGCCCGCCTAGAAACACAACGCGCAATCACCCACGATTGCCTTGTTCCGCAAATCTCGGCCTCCACCATCTTCGCTGGTGGAGATCGTGTCCAGAACGTGGTCCGCCCCGCACACTGACCACCTCTCTCCTCCCTGCTCTATAAATAGAGCCCATTTCACCAGTTCAAGGTTGGCTACTTCTTACACTCTCAAACTCTCTTACTCTCTGATTATTCTCTTACTAACTTGAGCGTCGGAGTACACTTCGCAGGGCCCCCCTGTGAAGCTTTTGCAGGTCTTTGCTCAAGTCTTGGCTCTTGCAGCCCTCTCCGGTGAACTAGGTAAGTGCCAGTCATTTTCCAGTTTATCATGTACAATGTTTAAATTTTTATTATTTGCAAAGAGGGATAGCGGCCCTTTTTAGAAATAACAAAAATAAGGACAAAGTTGAAAGCTGAAGTGTTGTATCTCTACCATTGATTTGTATTAAAAGTCAACACATGCATTTTCAGTCAACTCATCCAATGACTATTAAATTATACTTTAGCTATACTTTAGCCACCATAATTTAGGTGATCCATTTCAAAAAATAAGGACAAAGTTCATTATTTGTAAAAATGGAGCTCCTCCTGGCGTTTGGAGTCTCTCCCTAAATTGCCGTTTCAAATTCAAATATTCAATCGAAGAGCCAGACAATAGAAACTAGGTGGGAAATCGGGAATCCAAGAGAAGTAAAGATGATACTGAGAACTCCGCCAACGAAGAGGCCGCGCGGCGAATCAGGGCAACAGGATAGCCCTACGGTTGTGGCGGATGGCCAGCTCGTTATCTATGAGGATCCGCCGCTGCCGGAGTCGTCGCAAGAACCTTCCGTTTCCGACCACATGCTCTGCACTTATCAATGCCGCCAAATGGTACGTAACTCGTCAGTTTTGGCTTTCCAAGCTCGTTATTATCGGAGAATGCTGGTCGATTTCATAGGCATGAGAGTTGAAGTATTGATATTCTACTGCTTGCTCTAGTTTGCGTTGCTTCACTGGTTGCATTAAATTAAGTAGGCTTCTTTGATTTTTAGTTAATGTTTATCGCGGAGCGGTTTTTGTTTAGTGAATTTTCTTGAAACACGAAAAAATATGGTTCATCATATACTTCTAAGTTGGTTTCCAATTTATTGTTGAATTGTAGGTAAAGTCGGATTTTCTAGAGGCCTTAAGCAGATCTGAGAATCAAGTTCGTGATTATCAATCAAAGTTGGAGACATTGAATGACAATTTCTGTAAAGTTGGTAGGTAGATGTTTCATAAGATGACTTTTGATTTTAAACTTATATTGCCTATAGGTTTAGTATATTGTCGTTTTGATATATAGTATTGTAATTAATTTATTATTCTAGACACATGTTTTAAATATTACTATACTTATTTTTTTATCTTCTGCAACTCGTTTTCTATGCAATTTCCTGGAATATCTTTTGCATTTCTTCTATCATTTAACTTAGTTTTAATTGTTGCAGAGTCTGAGAGGAAGAAAATTCTGGACCAGTTCTTATATGCCGAACAGGAACTTGCTGCTGCAAAAGGGCGTGAACAGGCACTCCAAGAGCAGCTTTTGAATGAAGTCTCAGAGTCACAAGAACGATTGAGAAAACAAATACAATTGAACAGTGAGCTTCAGGTGTGTTTTCTGAGATGACTAATAAATACTATGTTTTGTATCAGTATGTCATCTCAAGAAGGAGACTGAGGTCAGGAATTACCTGTGTGCCTATCATTTCCTGAATCTGATGTCAATGCATATTTACCTATTCTCTTGATATTTTATTTTTATTTTGAAGTAAAGTAGTATTAGTGTTATTTATTAGGCTTGGATTTGGAAACCTGAGATTATGACTTTCTAAGTGAAGCTCAAGCCAAAAGCTTTTGTACTGGGTAAAGCTTTTGTCAAATGTATTATTCATTTTGAATCTAAGTCTGCCTTGTTTCTAAACTTCCTAACATATGGTACTAGGTAAATAAACTAAATTTGGTGGTAGTATCTGTCGTTCCTTTTGTTTTGTTTTGTTTTTTGTTTTTGTTTTTGTTTTTTTTTTTTCTGTGGGTCAAACTTACTGTCCAAACTTGTTGTTTATCAGTTGGGGTATGCAACATCAGACAATAATTTCTCCCACTTTCATGTGCAATTTAGGTAAAGCTGCAAAATGAGATGAACCTTCGTTTGAAAGCCGAGTCCCATGCAGCTTCAGCTGAAGAGAAAGCAACCTCTTTAGATGGAAAGCTAGGCCATCTCGTGGAGAGCACAGAGAGAGAGAAAAAGCGCCTTAATGATGAGCATAAACAACTGCAAAGTGACTTGCAGCTATCTATTTCTAGAATAACTGCAAATGTGAGCATAATTTGGACTGAATTGACCAATGACAACTATTGGCTGTAGCTCTATTTGTGTATTTTCCTTGTTGTAGCTAGAACGAATGGAATGCAGAGCAAATAGTGCTGAGAGAGAAGCAGAGCTTCTTAAAGACCAACTGGAGCATCTTAAGAAGCAATTTGATGAGGTTTAGATGTTTGTTTCGTTGCCTGTTAGCTTTTGTTATCCTTTTATTATTTTTTGTAAACAATGTCTTGTTTGCTCAATGGTGGTAAGCTCTGCTTGGTGTTTAGCATATGTCTTGTATGACTTATGATGGACTTACTTGATGATTTATATTCCAGTGTTTGCACCAGAAGAGTGAAGTTGAGAAAAAGCTATCAACTTTGACATTTCAAGAAGGCAGTTCGTCAGAGAGTAATATTTTGGTTAAACATTTACAAGAGGAACTTCGTAACTATGTATGTCTGCTTTTCTTGTTTATGATGCTCCTTTCCTTAATTATGATTGTTGTGGTGTAAAGTTCCTTTGCCATAAATTGATGCATGACCAATCACAATAGTAACTCTTGCAAGGACGAAGTTTATTTCACTGGTATGGATATACACATAGGGAGCTTGGCCGAAATTTATTTCACTGGTATGGTTATACACATAGGGAGCTTGGCCAAAGTAACTCAGTAAATAACACTCACATGCCTCTTTCTTTGTATCACTTTTTCTGAAACAAATTGATTCATGTTAATTTATTTCAATATTATGCCTTGGCATGCATTTTTTCATGGGCTTTGACCCCTTGCTTGTCTCTTGATGAATTTGTTACTTGTGGTGTGTAACAAGAGTATGGATGTATCAAAGCGAGGTTTACAAGGAGTGTGGTCCCAATTGGGCTGCTTTGGAGTGGGCTCAAAATTTTTCTATGCTTATGATCTTGAGATAAAAATTACTGAGAGAATAAAATTTCTGGAAAATTCTCCCTAATGACGTGCAATTGTCATAATTTCAATGGTTTGAAGGCTGCAATATGTTCATTTTCTCTCCCTTTTCATGCATTTTGTTTAGGACGATGTCTTATCCTGTGCTTGGTGCTCTTTTTTTTCCTCTCTATTTATAAACTAATCCTCATTCCCAATTTAATCAAGATGATGGATAATATCAGGTGACCTTCTTTTAATAGGAAAATACTGTAGCTATCTCTATAATTTCTCACCTGTTGTAATTTGAATCCTGAATCTTGTCCTGTTTATTTTGACATTTCAGGAATCTGAAGTAAGGGAAGCCAAAATGATAAAATCATCTCATGAACACAATGAGCTTTTGAAGGAGAAATTGTTGGAGGAAAAGAGCCGTAGGGAAAGGGCAGAATCAGAACTATCTAAATTGCAGGAAGTTCAGCTAACTGTGAAAAAGTTAGAGGATCAATTGTCATCGTGGAAACTGATGATTAAAGACATACCTGGTGTCTCATGTTTTGAGGATGTACCTATTAAGTTTGCAGCTTTACAGAAGTACGTTAATAGCTATAATTCCCTAAGCAGATACCTGACAATATTATATTATATATTACTTTTGGAACTATTATACACATCATCAATATTATTACTTTGTAACATTCTTGGTTATTTGCAAAACTTTATTTGGGGATTGGGGTTGGACTTGATCTATTGGGTTTATAGGCATCTTATGTTTGAGAAGTCCTGCTCATTGATATTTTAAACATTCAATCTTCCACGTGGCTTTACTTCTTTATTTCTTTTTTAACTCTTTTTCTTTGTGGCATTATTTCAATACACCTTGGTAAGCATGCTGGTGGAGAGACCAACTATATAATTTCATGGTTTTATGAATCCTTATTCATGCATGCACAAATACATGTACATGTGTGTGCATACATATATATATATATATCTATGGATATGTATGTTTGTGTATATCCATATATTTTTTGGATGCTGATCTGTAAGACTTGTTTTTGCATTGACTGTATGAATGGTAATTTGCAATGTCTGGTAATGTATATGTGGGTGTACAAATGATGAACAGTGTGCTGGATTTTACTGATTCGTGGACTTCATTATGAGATTGCTTTCTCCTTTTAGCTTTACCTGTTGGCTCAAGCAAGCACATTTTTATTTTGATCTTGATGTATTTTCAATGTAGGGAGGTCATTAATAGCACAACAAAGGAAGGTGAAGTAAATGCCCGCTTGAAACAGCTAGAGGTGGCCTTGGATGCTGCAGAGATTGGTAAACAGAATGCTGAAACTGAGGCTGCATTGGCCAAAGAGAAGGTGGAGGCATTAAAATCAGAGATTAAACAGGTTGAACTAATGGTAAGTGTTCATTGGGCTGTTGATATTGCACTATTATAATTACTCAAACTTTTTGGGTGCTTTATCGCTCTTTGCCTAAAAAAATTATGCTGTCTTATTTTAGACTCCATTGGTCTGGTGTCTGTTGTGTACAAGATCTTCACAAAGATCCTTTCTTTAAGGATTTGTTTTTTCTGGGGTTGGGTTCTATATCTCTAGTGGATACTGTTTCTGAATACTGAAGTGCTTTTGTCACTGGGAGCCAAACATAAGATGCTGGGTTGGTTGCAAATGAAGCGGTGGAGGACATTAAACGTTGAAAGTAGAAGGGTTTGGTGTTTAAATTGGATTTTGAGAAAGCTTATGATAGTGTCGATTAGGGGTTTCAAGATAAAAGTTCTTTGTTGCAAGGATTATGGGGAATTGGGGATTGATCTCCGAATTGGATTCAAGGTGATCTCTCTTCTGTTGGTTTCACCATCATACTCAATGGTGAGCCTAAAGAGTGGTTTAATGGGGAATGGAGGTGTAAGGCAGGACGATCCCCTTTCCCCTTTGATGTTTACCCTTGTTGATGTTCTGAGTTGGAGGTTAATGAGTGGTTTTGGGGTATGAGGCTTGTTGGTTGTGTCAAAGGGTTTAGAATTCTCCCTTTTACAAGTTGGTGATCATATTACCTTGTCTTTCCTATCAGTAGGGAAAATTTCAAGCACATGCTTTTGTTTTTAACAAATTTGTGACATTTTATCTAGGCTTCATATCAATCTTTTTAGTTTGTGGGTTTGTTAGAATGTGGCTAACTTTTAATTTGGTGGAAGGATTACCTTGTATAGCATTCTCTTATATATTCTTAGGGGTTGCTTCTGTGCATGTAAGCATCTCAAAGTTCATCCTTCTGGTTCCTTTTTTTCAATGCTTTCTTTTGTTGTTGGATATGGTACTCATTTTTGGTTTCTGGAGGATCATTAGTGTTGTAACTCTTCTTTCTTTGAATTTCTTTTCCCAAGTCTTTAGCAGTTATCTTCCTTGGATAATGCTCCAATTCCTGAGTTTAGTTTGACAAAAGCTAATCTGTTATTCTGGAATTTTGCATTCCTTGAAATCTTAATGGATTTGTTGAGTATCTTTCTTCATTGTTAGGAATTGTTATCTCTTGCAATTTTTTAAAAATTTTCTTAATAGAAATTAAACTGATGTATGATGGGTAACAGTTGATAATTGCTGCATGACAATGATTTTATTTGTGAATGATTTCATCTATTATGAAATCTTATCAGTTGACTGTTGTTAATTTAGTTACATGTGTAATATTTATTTGCAGCTTGCTATTGTTACTGAGGAAAGAGACAAATTAAGAAATGTTGCCAATTTGAAGAATGACAAATCTGGGGATGGATCTGCAAGTTCTAATCTTGTTCAGGTTGCAGTTGTGTCCTTTTCTGTTTCCATTCTCAATGTTTTTTTCCTTTGGTTTTCCACTTGTTTGATCAGTTGATGCATGCAGGACCTTGAATCTTCTCTCGCAAAGAAAGATGGCTGTATAAAAGAATTGGAACAGGCTATACTTGAACTGAGAGCAGTTAATAATCATCAACATGAGGAAATAAAGATGCTTAATGAAAAGTTAAACAGTGAAGCTAGAATAATAAAGTCATTGGAGAGGGAGAGTGATCGGCTTCGTTCAGAGATTGCTCTATTAGAGGCAAAGGTTGGTGCCGGGTACATTTTTGAGATGCTTATGTGGGTTTATCATATTGGTATTATTATTTTTTGTTTAATTTGGCTTCAAGTGAGATTCAAACTCTTATTATATTTCATCTCGTGCATATAATCTTAAATCTGAAGTTTATTTTGGTTCTTTAAATGATCATATATAGTCTGTGAGATCTGGGGAAATGACAAACACTAACAACTCTGCTAATTACTTACTGACACTTCCCATAAGTTGTAGCTGTTGTCTTTATTCCTTATTTCTATATAGCTGTTAAATTGTTGATTTGTCAAAGCTGTCCAGTTTTTGGTTTTCATCCTAAAAATATAAAACAATTAACAAATTGCTTCTCCCTCTATAGTTGGGTCACGGTGATTTTTCTGCTGCAAATACAAAAGTTCTGCGAATGGTGAATACTCTTACTGTTGATAACGAGGCCAAACAAACTATAGAAGCATTACAAACTGAGCTGCAAAAGACAAAAGAGAAGTTGAAAGCCGTTGAAGAATTGAAAAGTCACTCAGGTATGAAACCTTGCAAATGAAATAGATGTAAGTATTTAAAATGACATGTTTCAAAAGCAACTGGTAATGTAGCAAATGCTTGACTTCGGAGATCCTTGATTAAGTATTACTGTTTCTTCTATAGAAGTATTACTGTTTTTAGCTGTTTCTTCTCTTACATGTATACAAATTGATTTGTTGTTCTGACTCCATAGGATCCTTGATTAAGTAGTTCTTGTTATTAATTCTCTTTTATTAGGAAGGCACAACAAAAAAATTTCTGCAATTTTTTTTTTTACTAAAAACGAAATTTCGGTATGACTCCAAGCATGCAGGATAAAGTCTGCTCCCAAAAGCCCTCTGAAAGTGGGAAAATAAGAACCAAGAAAAATAAACCGTAATGTACAAGTAAATGAAGTTTCCTATTTATTCTATTAGGTGTCTTCTTGACAAGCTTCATTTGTAATGAGAATTTTCTTAATGAAATGAAAATTTTAAATTTGGTTCAAGAGTTTATTGTATATTTATTTTATTTCCTAGAATAGAATAGGACCCTTCTGTATAAATTTTGCATTGGCTACCAACGGAGGTTGACTCTAATAGAAGGGGCTAGTCTCTTACAATGTGGCGATCTCGGGTTTGAATCTCTGCTTGGAGATGTGTCCACATTTAATGCCCACTAGTGTCTCAAATAGGATTGCCTCTAGTGGAGGATACCTGTAGGAAACCAAAAATTCATAGAGTTGGTTAATCCACTATACAAGAAGTTTTTCAAATTCTTCACTTTGACATATTATTAACAATTGGATGATCATATTTTCTTTAATATACTAATATCCCTCATAATTGTTAATTGTTTAGGTGAGCCTGGAAAGCTGGTGGATAGCTATATTTCTGATAAGATAATCCAATTGAAAGAACAAATTGCTACACTTGAGAAGCGGGAAGAAAGGTGAGTGATCTATGTGTCTAAGTTGCTGCTTGGTTTTTTATGTGGTTGTAGTTATCAAAATGATTTTGGAGTAACAAAACTACTGAATCATCAACAGGTACAAGACGGTATTTGCAGACAGAATTTCAGTTTTCAGGAGGGCATGTTGTGAACTTTTTGGTTACAAGGTGTATATATACTGATTATATCACTATCTTTATAGATACTATCTTTCAATGAGTGTTTTGCCTCAAATAATGTTGCTTCTATTTTATATTTTGGGCTGACCTTTGACCATTGATCATAAGTCACAAATGCAATCTAGTAGAGGGGTTGCTCGATCTCATGTAAGATTGAAATTTGGTAGGTTCAAACTATGATCATGAACTTGCAAACAATATCGTATTATTAGCAGATCCCTCCTCTCCCACAATGCCTGACTTTTTTTTTGCTCGAAAGGTTATTTTGGTCCTAAATGTATGCCCTAATGCTCATTTTGGTCCTTTATGTCTCAAGATTCATATTGGTCCTAAATGTTGGCAAAATATTTCATTTTAGTCCTAAACTATTGAATGTATTCATATTTCTACCAAAAGTTGGCTGCTCATTTCACAGTCAAACAAACAAAATTGGTCATATGACATTTCTCTCTCGCTTGAAGTCTGAATTTGACGAGTTTGGAGCTGAGTTACTCTTAACGAATCTGTTTTTTTTTTGTCCATTTGGCATCTTCCACAAATGAGATCAAGTTGAGCTCAAAAGTAGGTTTGATTTTTTACTTTTTCGTCCCAACTCCACTTTCGAGCCCCATTTGACCTCATATGCTGCCAGTTCCAACTGGGCAGAAAAAGAACTTGTTAAGAGTAACTCGTAACTCAAAATTCGTCGTATTCTAAATTGAAACGAGAGAGATATGACCAGCTTTGCTTGTTTGACTGTAAAATGAGCAACCCACTTTTGGGACCCGATTTGACATCGTTTGATGACAACTTTAACTTGATAGAGAACGTACTCTTCAAAAGCAACAATGAAAGGGGGTATAGGTTGTGTACTCTTCAAATGCAGTGTTTTGGAGATGAGGCAGAAGACTTGATGCTCCAGAACACTGCATTTTGGGTCAAGGTTTTGAGATTGCAATCCAGATGCACAGAAGCAAAATGAAAGGGGTTATATGTTGTGTAATTGCTTCTTGGTTTTATCCATCTTCCTCTTCTGCAAATTGTAATTGCTGCTTCTCACCTTCTTTGACTGGCATCTGCTGCTTTGTTTGCATCTCACGACTTTCAGCTGTTGCGTCTTCTTAGTTGTCTTCTACTTCTGCCACAATTTCTTCTCTTCTATTGTCTTCCTTCACTTGATATTTAAATGTGTTTTCTTGGCTTATTGTATGGAGTTTGATCAATAGAAAGGTTTACTCTATCAATTTTCGCGACTCATGGATTTTGTTTATGTGTGATATATTGTAATATTACAACTTACTAGTTTTTTATTGAAATTTGGTGCAATTTAGTATTCTTTGCTTATTTTAAAATTTTATTTCACTATTTATATACATTACATTCACACACACATATATAATTTAGTAGAATCTTATGATCTTCAATTCAATCTTGCAATTTAATCTATTGTGTGCCTCTTTCGATCATAGGTAAGATCTCCGTCTTGATAATATTGCTCATCCATGACACAATTGGCCTTTCGGAGATCTTGAATTGTCTTTTGTTAACTTTACTTTGAAGGATAGCTCATCCTCCTACCTGTTTGTATTTTTCTTTCTCCATTATCTTGTATCTCATGAAAAAAAAAATCATTTCAGATTGTAATGGATGAACACCAGCGGCCAAATGGAATACCTGTGACTCGATTTACCCTGCAGTCAATCTATGCCCAACATGATGACGAGAAACTTGAATTCGATTATGAATCAGGGAATACTAACATTTTGGTAAGTCAATGAATTCTTGACTGAAATTGAGGGCAATGAGAGGAATAGTATCCTTGGAACTTTGTGTACTTGACTTCTACTAAATTTTAGAAGGCATTAATTAAATATCAGTAATTTAATGTAGGTTGATTGTCAAGATTCAATTGTGATTCAATATTATCCTAGGATTTGTGTAACGTGAGGTGTGACTTTTTTTTTTAATCTTTTTCATTGACAGACAAATAGTTACACATCTCAGCCTGAGGTATCCCGTCAGGTAAGTTATAATATCATTGTAACCTTTTTCTGCACATCCTGGGAGGGTAGAAGATTTTATAATTTCTTTTTTTTTTAAGCAGAAGTTTGTTATGACATTTATGTTAGTTAAGTTTGTTATTCACTGAGTGCTAGTTTCCTTCTTGTAAATTTGTCCTTCTATATATAGGACCTCTTGTATCATTCATCATTAATAAGATTGATTCATTTTTCACTTTAAAATTCTGTGCTATTGTTCAACTTTGTGTGTCTCTCTATAGTTGTAAATTAGGTTAGGTACAAAAGGTATGCATACATAATAGTAAAAGTTCAGGCTTGATGATCTTTTACTCCCTTGATTTATAGTTCCTCTTCAAGCTGAAGATATTTGATTTTCAACTTGATTCAGACAAAATCAAATTAAAATGAAAGCATATTCAGACTAAATACAATGAATTTATAATAAGCTTCGATAACAACATATTTAAATTTAAAATAATAGATAAGAAAAACAATTTTAATATCATAGGCTAGGCTTGTTGTCATGCTGCACTCCCCTTCAAGCTGGGTAAAAGATAAAATCATCCAAACTTTGATATAAGTTCTTAAAACCTGGCTTTGGTTAGAAATGTGTATTTATTAAAAATTAGGTTACTACAATGTGGGGTAAGAAATGTCTTCATGCGGGTGATTTTTTACTATTTTTATGTTCCTTATCTTAAATCTTATGTCAGTTATATGATTTGTGCATTTTCAGGTTGAGATATTTGTTCGGAAGATGAATTCTATTCCTGCTTTCACTGCCAACCTAACAGTGGAGTCTTTCAATAGAAGAACTTTGTCTTAGGTTTGACCATCTCGTGTAGGCTATAGTCTAAAATATCAAGATTTCTTGAGCCAATATCATTTTTGCATATTTTTCATCCTTGATTTCTGGATGTTGGTTGGCTAGTTTTTTACACTTATGAAATGACTCATTTTTGTTTTGATTTGTGGAATTAGTGCTCTGATGGGTTACCTGATTCTTTTTTCTTCTATGATTGTAAGATATGTTACAGAATTTGTTTTCCAACTTGAAAGCGAGGTTAAATTTGGATCAGTATTCTTTGTAGTAAAAGGTGAATTTCACTTTTAATAGTTAGTGGTTCTTCTTGTTTTGTTCATTGGCCAAGTTAACATTACATTCTTTTTCTTCCGTTGTTAAGTATTAGTGTGATAATTTACATATTACGTCATGGTTCAGGGGAAGAAGAGCTTGTGGGTTAATGTTGAATTCTTCTAACCTTAATTTTCATATTTACATGTATATTTTGTATAGATGGTGAGAAAACTGTTTACCATCTTCAATCCGTCATAGCCCTGTAATTTCTTTTCTCTAATAATGTTGTGCACTTGTGATTATGAGGGAGCACGAGGTGGGTTTATGCATGGGTGCTCATGGGCCAGGGTTTGTTATAATTGGGCAAGTCCAAGTTGGGCCACTGAGTCCAATCGATTCCCCATTTTATGTTTGTTTTTTTTAACTAGCTAAAAGGCTCACTAGGCAAAACCAGTTCTAACCTGGTTTTTTTGGCTGTTCTATTTGAAGCATTTTTCCCATCATTGGATTTTGTATTCATGAAATTCACGCTAAATCGACTTGCAAATTGCAATGGATTACAGAAGTTCAATGTGGTTTGAAGCCGTCGGAATCAGTTTTTAGTTCCAGAAATCTTCTCTATACTTGAAAGGAGGTGTTTGGTACACGGATTGAAAAAATAGTCCCGGGATTATGAGCTCAGGACTAGAGTAATCCTGCGTTTGGTACGCGAATTGAAAAATTAATCCTGGGAATATTGTATTCTCAGGAGTAGTATAATTTCCTAAAATAGTTATTTTTTAATCCCACCTTAGGGGGTGAGATTAGTTTAATCCCATGACATGGGATTATTTTCTCCTTCCAAAATGACTTTATTACCCCTAATTAATTTCTCATAATTAATTCCTTCTCTACAAACATTGTCACTTTTCATATTTGGTATTCTCATAAGTGGTATGAATTTTTATTTTCGTGTTATTTTGAGAATTATTTCAGTTATGTTTTGAGTAAGATTTTTTTAGACAATTTTATTATATTGAGAATTATAGACATTGTGTTATGAAATAGTATTTTTCTCATGAATCTATTAATGTTATTTAAAAATTTTAATTATGATATAATTATTTCTTTATGATATAGTATTTTTCTCATGAATTGTTTTGAAGAATTTCTACATTTGAAAAACTATTAGTTGAGAATAAAAAGTCAAGGGCATATTTGTAAAAGTATTAAACATTCCCAGAAATATCTAAGTTGAACCAAACACAAGATTGTAACATTCTTAGGAATATTGCAAAATAATCCTAGGACTATTTTAACTCATCCAAATAGACATTCTTATAATCCTGGGAATCTTATTCCTGGGAATCATGTGATTCCCGGGAATGAAAAAATAATCTGTATACCAAACTCTCCCAAAAATTATTCATGGTGGTCGGATTGCTGATTCATACTTTCTATGACCTCTAATAGTCGAACTCTCTGATCTAATTCCTAACAAAATTGATGTTGAATCCAAGATTAATCATTAGGTACAACAAAATTCTAGCCAGAGGTGTAAATTCTTACTCCTTCACTAAACTGTATTAGACAATCCAGCAATATTCGAAGAAATAAATCATAAAACTACACAATCCAGCCTAGGATCTCAATCATACGAAAGAAACATATTAAAATACTAGGTATGTTGGCCAAGTAATAGAATAATGTAAAACTCATCATAATACACATGTAGCTAGCCACCAAAAGCTCCGGAAAGTAACTGTGGTTTTTTTTTGTCAGAGACAGGAATGAACAAAAAACCTAACGCGATAT
>QANZ01029286.1:0-46214 GCA_003254925.1 Chamaecrista fasciculata | reverse complement strand
CCTTACGTAATTGCACCATGACTCTCGTACCAACATCTAGTGTATGCATCTCTATGCACCGAGGTCATGCTGGTCTTAGTTCATTTCAAGTTCCCACTTGAATGAGCGACTATGGACGGTTTAGATTAATTATCTCATAATTAATCACGGACTGTTATCATAGTAAACATGATAATAATATGATAACCATTAATTTATCTCCATAAATTAATTGATATGTTCTCAACATATCTATAAAATGATTGGCCCTAGGGCACAATCTCCAACAAAACACTTGCCACCCACCAACGCAGCGATAGCAACCAACTCTTTAGCAGGCCCCCCAGCAACGATAATAGCGCCTCCGGTGCCATCTCCGGGCATTTATGCACCCCATATCCAGCAGGACGAGCTGCCGGCCGGGTTCAAAATGCCCATGAAGCTGCCTCGCTACGACGAACAAAAGACCCAGATGATCACCTCCGGCAATTCCACGCCTGCATGCAGATCGCGAACTTGTCGGAAGGAAAGAAGTGTAAGCTATTCCCAACGACGCTAATCGGAGAAGGCCTCATCTGGTTCTCCAAGCTCCCAAACGATAGCATTCATAGCTTTCGAGACATGGAGAACCTATTCAAGAAAAGATTCGCCACCAGCATGGTGTACAAGCTCTTGGGAATCATAGGCGCCTAACGCAGCGGAAGCAGAAAAATAAAATTAAAATAAAAGCGCCTAGGTCCTAGAATTCTCGAACGGATCCGCTAGCAGAATTTAAAACTTTTAGATAGTGGTATACCTCACGAGTTTCAATCGGATGGTTGAACAAGGCGTGTGCAAGGAGCCCACTCTCAGCGTTCTCCCTCTGCCGGTGATCCACACGAACAGTTTCTCGGACACCAAGGTGCTAGCCTTCCGTTCTTTTCTCCAAAAGAACCAGGGACCAATCTACAACACTTGAATTCAGGAACTCCTTCTTGAATCCAATCAGCAAAAGTGGCGCATAGAAGAAACCCCCCACAAGAACTCCTTCTTGCCCTTTCTTCTCTCAAACCCTAGTTATGGAGCCAAGTTGATTTTCACTAACTCTTAGCAAAAATCGACTTTCTCTCTCTATGGGTGCAAAGGTGCGATTTTCTCTCTCTCTTCAAGGAGGAAGAAAATCAAAAGCTAGGGTTAGACTTGCTTAGGGAGCAAGTCGACTTGCTCCCTTAATATAGGTATAATACAATTAAAATATTACCTTAATATTTCAATTTAAATTCAAAATGCAATATCTGAGAATCAAATGGAAGATCAAATCTTCCCATGGGACCCACAAGAGAAGACGCCATCCCCTTTTATTTTTCCTTGGAATTTTATAAATAAAAAACCTTCCTAATTCATGATTCACCAAAGATACTAAGAGGAGATCTCACCAAATCTGTTTGAATCAAATCTTTTGATATCTCCATCAAATCTTTTGAATTCAAACTTATTATTTGAATTAATAAAACAATTTTATTTATTCAAATAATCCAAAAGAGGCGCCACCCTCAAAATAATATTGGGGAATTTTATAATTCAATAATTTCCTAACTTTTAGGAATCTTATCTGAATTATTTTTCCCTAATATTTTAATTGTAAATAATTAATCCCCATTAATCATTTAACAATTATTATATTTAAATTTGTCCCACAAATTTAAATATTTCACAACTGTAGATTAATTAAGACAAGACTTAATGTCCCAGACATTCCGCTGTGTCTTAAATCGTGCCACCGAAGTGACCCACGAATTAACCCTAATTCGTGTCCCTTTTTAAAACGATGTCCTAATCCTGCTCATGTGTGACCCAATAGGCCCCACGTGAAGTTGGCAGCAAGTCATCTCCTTGATCTACAAGTCGTGAGCGGACTCTAGCAAGCCATCACGACTACCCAAAACACGTGAGTTATCGTTTTTACCAAAAACGACTTAACCTTAGTACCACCTTGTCAAAGACCCTATTGTCCTACGATATCTTGGTCATGGATTAGGCACAGGAAAGTCATCCATAATCCAAACCACAACTTTCTCGATTCCCTGAGTAAGTCCCAATTTCCTGAGTGGCCACTCTTTTCCCTGGACAGACTCATCGAGGGCGCCAGTTAGATATCTCTCATCTAATGAGTGACAAAATCCCATCTTGGCCAATCCACATTCCTCAGCACGGCAATCAACCAAACCCGTACTTAGCCCTTATGGCTACTCTGTTACGGGCAACGTTAGATTAAGCCAAAGTCTGACAACTGCAACGCCGGAATAATGATGACCTCAGGTCTAAAGCATCGCTACAGGCGTACAGGAGAGGCAAGCTGATGACTAAACCCATGTAGGACTCTCCGGGTCAGTCCAGCAACTCGTAAGGTGGAGTTGTTCTCAAATGATCAAATCGACTCACTGATTTACCAAAGGTATGAAAAATAATACTGTATTGAGCATATTTGCCAACAATATATTATGTTTCAAATTTCTTAAATATTGATTAGGATGAAGAAGAAAAAAAGGTAAATTATACTTTGATACCCTGTAGTTTGACCTCATTCCATTTGGCTACCCTGTAATTTAAAACGTGACATTTTAGTATCTTGAGGTCTCCACTGTTTCTCCTTTGGTACCCTGAACAATTTTTCTATTAGTTTTAATTTGGACGAAATTTGGCACGTGATCCACATGTGGGCTCACTAAAACTCAATTTTGTCCAACATTTTCTCACAACAAAGATCTAATGCTGCTTTTCGAAACCTAGCTCTGAATTCTCTAAAAAATTTCTAGAATAGAGATTGAGAGCTAGTTTTATCTATGTTAATTTATTAGATTAAATTAGATTTTACTTTTATCTATGTTGATGTTTAAAATGGTTCGGTTAATTTATTTATCAGGTACCAGAAAGTCGACTGACTTGGTCTGCTCTTCTTGAGCATCCATTTGTGAAAGAAACTTCAGACGAAATGGAGTCTAAGGTAGCTATTTAAATATTTATCTTATAGTTGTAATGAATAGAATTAAATGTGTCATAAGACTCTTTTATTTCACAATTTCTTGATATAAACGTGTAATTATAATATATTGCAATTATAATAAAGAGATGTTCATTCGTTATTTAAGGGAATCATACATACTAGACAAGTTAATTATTTTAGAAAAGAACAATCTCTTTTCCAAAACCACTAAAAAAAATAAATTCATTTCTTTTTTGGTGGAAGTATGTATAGATTATTTATCAATGCTAGATTGGTTTTAATTCTTAACATAAAATATTTTGGGGGAAATTACCACTTTTGTTTGAAGACAATTGATAAGGCGTTTGAAGTAAAATAAAAGGGGGGAAAAGAAAAGAGAACAGACTGGTTTATAAATTTTTGAGTTTCTTCTTTTGTTTTGTTCTATTTGAACATAAAAAGAGTTTTTTTCGTAATTGTATAAAATAAATTTTCTGAAACTGAATCACCATCTATAGAATATAGAGGCTCAAGGAACTAAATTACGTTTTTTCGTAATTTTATATCACCTTATAACCAATATAGATATTAATTCGAGATATTTTAAGGTCCAGTTTGTTTGTGCTCCGATTATAATCTACTTTGATTATAATCGTAATAAGCATGCTCGTTTGCGTTTATTTTTTGATCAAATTATAATCTTGATTTTTTTGTAATCAAACACACCCAATTACACTTATACCCCTGTATATACCTATAATTACCTATACTCTAATACATTCAATCACACATCACAAGGCTAAAATAGTAATTTACCTGAAATGGTCGACCGATTCTATCAACGGTGGACCGAATATCGACCTGAGAATGATATCAGGCCGACGTTCGGTCAACCGAATCAAAAAATGGTCGACCGAATTTCAACTTGAGAATGCTATCAGGCCCGACGTTCGGTTCACCAATGCAAAAAATGGTAGACCGAATACTTGAAATGAGCCACATTGAAATTTTTTTTGAGTCCGGAGTGCTTTTTTACATTCTCTCTCATCTTCTGCCAAACGGTGGACCATTTTTTTGATAGTCCACCGAATGTCCGGCCTGATTACTACACTTTAGTCCTTTTGGTCCACCATTTCGGAAGCAAAAATAGAATGATCGACCAAACGAAATAAACACCTCACAAGTTCCCTATGATTATAATCATATTTTTACGATTCTCAAGGCAAACAGTGACAAAATCTGATTTTTTTAAAAACAACAATCACATCTAAATACACTTTGATTATTAGTCAAATCACATCTTACTTTTTCCAACTTTTTCTTCCATTTCTATCCCTATATAATTTATCAATTTTCTTACCATTCTATCTACCAACCACAATCATTACATACCCATTTCAATAATTTCACACCAAATAATCAACTTCCATCCAAACACCAATACACAAATAATCAACTTTGATTATAATATACTCTAATTATAATCAAAGTAGATTTTATTATAAGCGCAAACGAACTAACCCGATGTTTTATAAAGTTTGAAAGTTGCTACATGTTGAAATCTTAACAACAAACATGAAATCTATCAATAAAAAGTAACTCTAAAAAAATTTAATTTCGGAAAGAAATTGCAATTGCAAATTGCAAATATAAATAAAACAAAGAGACAAAAATATAGAGTTCAGAGATATATAAAAAAAAAAAAAAGAAAGACGACGTGATGCAAGAGAATAACGAGAGATGAAATGGACGTTAAAGATTGCTCACTTCAGTGTCTACAGAGATTTTGGCGGCAAAAACAACTTTGAAAGTTCTCTTATTTTTTTCTCTTTCTTTCCGAATTTCAGAAACTTGGGGAGCAAAAAAATTTGAAACTTCCGTCTTCACGGTCTCTAAAAAAATCTATCGGTAAAAAATTAGAACACAATCAATCGAAACTTTTTCTTCTTCTTCTTCTTCTTCTTCTTCTTCTTCTTCCTCCACAACTCTTTCTTCATCTCACAAAGTGAAAGTAATTTGCCCCATTTCTTTCAAATCTTTAATTCACTTTCCACTTTTCCTCACTCACCATCCAAAGCCACCATTCTCCGTCGGAGAAGGGTTCTTCATAGTTCTCACAAAAATGTGAAAACCCTAACTTTCGCCGCCGTTGAAAGCCTGAGCTATCTCCGGTGAGCACGACGGAGGTCCTGTTCCGTCAAGCAGAGCAGATCACTCAAAAAAAATTATCTTTGGTATGCTATTACACTGTGCCTTTTTGAAAAAAGTTATCATCAAATACCAAGGACAGTGTGTAATTTGATCTTTGCTTTCTTATTAACTTATTATTGTCAATTCTTGCTGCATAAATTTTTTACTTTCCAATTTTAGTCCATTCACCACCACCATCTCAAATTCTCTCTCTCAAAATTTTCAGGTTTAATTTTGAGGCCATGGATATGGAGATAAGACCCATGTGAGAGAGAAGAAGACGAAAGGCCAGCAAATGGTGAAGCTGGAGAAGATGACCAAACCTAATTAAGCAACTCAGCGTCTAAGTCATTTCTCAAATTCTCTTATTTTTTTCTCTTTCTTTCCTAATTTCAGAAATTTGGGGAGCACTTCTCTCTTCACTGTCTCCAGCATATCGTTGGATCAAGTTTATCATTCATTCATCCATTCAGTAAACGCATTGAGAAAAAAAAAAAACCCTAAATCACTTCTCTATTCCCTGTTTGAACATCCAAACTGAACCAATCCAATAGTTTGAACAGCCCTAACTCTATATCGGACGTATTTCCAGCAGGTATTAATTGTTCTTTACACATTTTTCTCTCTATCCATAATTTGCTTGAATTGATTTGATGATTTGATCAGTATACTCAATAATGGGCGTCGAAAACTATCACGTAATCGAGCTCGTTGGTGAAGGTTCGTTTGGGAAGGTGTACAAGGGGAGGCGGAAATATACAGGACAGGTACTATTGGATTTAACTGGAAATTGTTTTTTCTTTTCTTATAGATATGCATTATACTTTTCAGTTTTTGTTTTTTGTGCCAGACTGTTGCAATGAAATTCATAATGAAGCATGGCAAAAGTGAGAAGGACATTCATAATTTAAGACAAGAAATTGAGGTATTTCACTTTTTTATTTTGGGCTTTTGCTATGCACTGTTAATTTCGAGAGTTTGCATGCCTTTCCAACTTCTAGGTTTTTAAGAATTGAACTTTCCAAAATTTGATTCTTACTCCATTCTAAGACCTGGGTAAGGAAATAAATATCCATTGAAAATAATTTAAGTACAGTAGCTCACCAGTCATTGCATAGTTTAGCTTGCTGGAGGCGATGCCGATAATTGACGTCTTCTGTTACTAGGAGGATTTAAGCCCTGGAATGGGTAGAAGAATCGCTAATTTCATTTATTATTGATATGGTTTCCTTTATGCTATTTCTCAAAAGTTACTTGGAATAAAAGGTTTGTACTTTGTAGTCTATGTGGACATATTGAGATGCAGAACAATTGGGTCTATGCTAGTTTTATTTGCTTTTTTGCTTCTTACTTGACTCATGATAAAGTGAAAACTACTCAATTTACCGGACACATAGGGTTTTCATCTTTTTCTTAACATGTGTTGAATTTTGCAGATCCTGAGAAAGTTGAAGCATGAAAATATAATTCAGATGCTTGACTCCTTTGAAAGCCCACAAGAGTTTTGTGTAGTCACAGAATTTGCACAAGTAATCATCTTCTATCATCTATTCAGATGACCTTTCTACTGATATTGGAACTACTTTTCAATTCTGATAGTGTTACATTTACATGTTGAGTTGTGTACCAAAAATTCCCAATTAGCTGATGGTTGAACTGGCCGGTATGTATAATAAGAAATGTTGATTATGGCTTTTTAATACTCAGGGTGAACTATTTGAGATTCTTGAGGATGACAAGTGCCTTCCTGAAGAACAAGTTCAAGCAATTGCAAAGCAATTGGTATTTTACTCCTAAAAAGAACCTGTTTTGATTGATATAAACTATGAATATTGTTTAGGCTGCAATTTCCTTCTTCCATTTTGATTATGCAGGTGAGGGCCTTACATTACTTGCATTCCAACCGCATCATCCACCGTGACATGAAGCCACAGAATATTCTCATTGGTGCTGGATCTGTTGTCAAGGTTGAATTAACTTATATTCTGTTAATATTTGATAAATATCGAAACATTTGTCAATCTGTGGTTTTTGTTGTTCACTTGAGTAGTCAGAAAAAAGTAGCATAAATTGCTGAAAAGATTTGATTCTCATGCTTTTCCATTTTGTTTAATTATTTGTTGTTTAAACCTTTTTTTTCCATGTATGGATGCACTTCCTTCAACTGTTTTTGGGCATTAATGACTAGGAACATTTTCCTGGCCATGTTTTTTTGTTGTTAACTTGAGTTATTGAAAAGTAGCATAAAGTGTTAAAAAATTTGATTCTGATGCTTATCCATTATGTTTAATTATTTTTCATTTAAAAACTTTTTTTTTTCAATGCTCTTCCTCTGAGTGGTCATGGACAATATCTGTTTTAAGAGCTCATGAATTTGTTTTCACTAAGTAATACCAAGGAAACTATTTCTATATTATCGACCTTATCATTCCTTAAATTCTATGTTGTTCTTCTTTTTGCTTTTTTGCTTGTATTTAGTATATTTACTGATAATCTTTGTTCTGCAATATCTGTGCAGACATGATCTATTTGCAGTCATTTAGTGTGTTTGGCTAGAATGTGATGGTCAAAATTTATAGCCATTGCTGTTTGCTGTAATCTTTGCTTTTGGAATGTTGTTTCTTTTAGTTTTATTTGGGCCAAGTGATATAATTTTCTTAGAGAGTTTGCTTGGTCATATTTCCAAAAGGGCTGGAAAAGAGAACAGTTTACGATTATAACATGGAATATTGCTATTATGCTCTTAACATTAGTTTGCTGTATCAGTTAGCTGTGGCTTTACTTCCAGGTTGAGTTCTTTGAAGTTATTTTTGTTGGTTGATTCTCTTGATGTCCTTCACTTATCTCTGTCATTAACAATACAGTTCTTTAATGTCTATAACTAGTTATTCTCCATTTTTTTGTCCTACTTATTGATGGTATGGCTTTCATTACTTGAGATACATACATACAGTACTTAATTATTTTTCTTTTCTGGATTTGTGATAGCTCTGTGATTTTGGATTCGCACGCTCAATGTCCGCAAATACCGTTGTTTTACGATCCATAAAAGGTTTGCTGATAAAAAATTTGCTTCTGATTTTGTAATTGTAGCTCTTCTGTATCTGTGTCCACTCTGAGACCTGAGTAATTATGCTACTAGGTGTATATTTTGTTACATATTACTTTTTACAGGCACTCCATTGTACATGGCTCCAGAACTTGTGCGGGAACAACCTTACACTCAGACTGTGGATTTATGGTCTCTAGGTGTTATATTGTACGTTAAACATCTGCTAATCTTGCTCTGGGAACACACTCCTTTATGTTTAGTTATGCATATGTAGTCTTGTTTAAGTCCCTTGGATGCCAAGTCTTGGTTCTCATTCAAGGTCATATGGTCATTAGACTAAGTTTGGAGTACAGTAAAGCAAAGGGAAAATAGTGAAGGATGACAATAATAGTTACTTATCTTGGCTTTTAATTGAATGTATGGGACATATAGCAGTGATAAAGTAGGGTTCCTTATATTTTATCGAGAATCTAGTAGGGCTTTCAATGATGATTTGTTATTTGATTATTTCATCAAAAGAAAATGGCCAATCGGTTTATCAGAATAAGTTATCATTTCCTTTCTAAATTTATAGTTGGATAATTGTTCTTTTTTTTTTTTTTTCCTTCTCTCATTTTTAATCCTTTTGTTTTTTTGGTAGAAAGCTGCTAGCAGCAGATTTTTTTCTTGGTTTCTTGCTTTTCATGCACAACTATTGCTTCATTTTGCCATCCATACTGGCAGAAAAAAATCACTGATCTTATTGGTTGGCTGGCTATTCAAGCCCTATATACAGCTTCTCCATATCTTGGTTGTCTGAGCGTATGACCAGCTTTCGAAAACCCTTTGCAATTTCCAAAACGAATCCAAATGATGATATGATCTTACTCATAGTCATGATACCATGTTATGTTGCACACAGCTTTCTTTGTCTCATTTTTCGTTTGCTATTTGTATTAAGTTGAATTCTTAAAGCCTTTTCTTAATGTTCATAACAGGTATGAATTATTTGTTGGTCAACCTCCTTTTTACACAAATTCTGTGTATGCTCTCATCAGACATATTGTTAAGGTACATTTCTCGAATATATGGGGCTTGCTATTTTAATCCTTTTACAGAAATGAAGAGTGGGTCAAAATATTACATGCAATAATCCAGGACCCAGTTAAATATCCAGACAGCATGAGTCCACAGTTCAAAAGCTTTTTAAAAGGTTTGCTTAACAAGGTATTGCTTTTGATTATTTCCCTTTTTAAATTAGATTTTACTTTTATCTATGTTGATGTTTAAAATGGTTCGGTTAATTTATTTATCAGGTACCAGAAAGTCGACTGACTTGGCCTGCTCTTCTTGAGCATCCATTTGTGAAAGAAACTTCAGACGAAATGGAGTCTAAGGTAGCTATTTAAATATTTATCTTATAGTTGTAATAACAGAAGGTTTTTGCTCCTCTATACTAAAGATAAACACTAGATATGGAACTTGCTGGTTATTCTTTCTTGAATTTAATATAGGCATGTAAATATACTCCTCCATCAGGAAATGCATCCTGCATTTGGTTCATCCAAGGGATGCGATCCGGCATTGAGGGAAGAAAAAACCATTCAACCTTCAACAGGTTCAGAGGCTTATAGTTCTGCAAGTGAATTTCCCATTAAATTTATAATATTATGATAAATTTTTTTATAATTACATTGTCACAGGAAAAATCAATAATAATGCAGCTTTTGAGGAGAATATTATTTTACCTATTCAGAGTGAGGTTCAGTTAAATCATCCCAACTTGGATGCGGGCCATTCTTTGGTACATGATGCATTGCCAGGTACTTTTTCCTGCTTACTTGCATGCTTAAACTTCAATGGATATTAGGATAAATAGTGTTGTTTTTCGGTTTCCTTATTATTTCCTAGTCCTACCATTAGTGTTAAGTTGCTCTCTTATAACTCAAAGTATCCGGGATGTCATATTTTTTAAAATCATTTGCTTGCCGAATTCAGTCCATTAGGGAAAATTAGGTTATTTGCAACTCTAGTTAGGTAAGTAGCAGTTCATTCTATGCTTCAAATTCCATTTTCAGTTTGCTTATTTATGACATCTTTATCATACAGCTTTCCTCATACAGTTGTTGCAACAGTAACACTGGTTGGGTCTATGCTAACTTGTGATTATTTGATAACATAATGGATTTGAAAGGGTATCAATGTGCTGTTAATCTGTTATATTTTCTTGATTTGTTAGTTTGGTCTATTTTCGTAGCTTGTAGCATATTTAGTCATGCAAGTATAACCACTACATTACTAATCAACATACCAATCTGTTGCATCTACAGCACTTGTCTTTTGGATGTATTAATATATCACCCTTTTTACTTGTCTATGTTCATCCGTGTAGCTCGGCACGCCAGAAAGAGGTGGCAGCTGCATTATTCTATTCCTATCCAAATGTTTCTTTTTTTGGGTCCGTAGTTAAAAAAACCCACTTTCTTACGTCAAGAAACAAATGATCCCTTTTTTTGCTACCAGTAGATCCCCAGACATACTCCTCTCGAGATAACTTGTATTTTTTACTAGATGGCGAGAGTCCAGTAGCCGAAAGCATCACTAGCTTACACTCTGACCTTGTATTTTTTTTACACCCCTTTTCATGTCCGATGTCTCCGTGTATGGTAGTTTCTTTTGTCTGGTCCTTACCTGAAAAAATGATGGCACGATGGGTTCCAAGAGTGACTTTGATCATTTCATTGAATACAACCTTTAGCCTCTTAGCCATATCAACTATCCTTTGTAATATTTAGATATGTACACGCAATTGATTTGTATGTTTGTTTTGTGAGCACATCGGGATTTTAGGAGCTTGTTATTTATGCAGGATCTCAAAATTCAATTTTGTTTTACTGACTTTGAGAAATGAATTCGTAAGGAGTTTCCATTAGTCTTCTTCATTTTTCCTGAAAACCTTTAACACGTTGCATAACTATTTCTGATTAGGTTGCCAAAGACTGGAGAGCATAGAAAATAACTCACGCACAGTCAAAGGTGCAACACTAATTGGTCAAGATAATGAAGCATTGGCTCATATTCTGCTACCACTGAAAAAATGGTGCAGAGGATCTCAAAACAACTGCAGGTAAATGATGTGTATACTTACACAGTTGTGTATTATGCATCTTAAACCCACGTGCATGATGCATCTAATTTTATTGAAAATATGCAGTGATCAAGACATTCGTGATACAAACCAATCGTTGAGAATTCTCTCAAACCTAGTTGCAGCAAGTGCTTTCAATGCTAGTGGACGAGTAGATGAATTAATTAGTGAGCTTCTAGCGTTAACTAGAACTGTTATAAGCATGAAATTCTCTGAAGTTAATGACCTGATAGCAAAGGTAAATCACTGAAATATTGGAAATAGAAGTTCTTGTCTTTAATATTCACTCTTTGATCTAAATGCTTTGAGTTAGGTTCAATTTGTATATGATTGCCCTGCCACAAACGAGTTTCAGTTTTGTTTACTCAAGGTTGTCATTCCTGTTATTCTGTCTTATAATTACCCTTGCCCTTAGTTTGTTAGTTTAATACTTTTTTTAAGGTATGTGTGCTTCATTGGGAAAAATTCGACAAGAAAAAATTCCTCATGTTTCTTTCCTCAAAAAATTTTTTTGCCAACAATCTAGCTTTTATTTTAACTTTTAACAACTTATTAAAATATAACGACACATCCTCTAATTTTTGTTTCAATTCACTTCAACCATTGTTGTCCCTGCCCACGTAACTGCCAGCACCATGCCCCCAATATCATTGCCCAGTGCTTGCTGCTGACCAATTTCTATCACTCCTCGAAGTTGCCAATATTGTTCTTTGGCCAAAATTTGGGCTTCCACTTCGTATTGCTGTTGTCACAGCTCCTGTCTATCTCCTGAAACCTCCTGCAATGCTTGATATCTTTGCCATTGCTTATTCTAGGGCTTATATTGGGTTGGGCAATATGCTTGGCCCGATTAAACCTAGCAATAGAATAAAGAAATTTGGGCCTCAAATTCAAATTGAATATTGTCTTCAAGCTAAAGCTCTTGCCCAAATAAAAATTTCAACAAAACAAATTGAACTTGGGGTGATTGGATTTTATTTTATTTTATTTTCTCTGAAAGGATGACCTTTGATCAGCTTTACCAGCATATTGCTATCACCACTAGCCCCCAGCCCCACCTCCAATGGCCTATGCCACCCAGCCTCCACTGTTGTAAATCACTGCAACTATTGTTAGTTTGTTACCAATGGCCACTGCTTGTCACTACTAATTCACTACAAAGTTAACCTTTTAATGGAGTCCTCACTATTACTGTCTTTTTATGGAGCGAAAACCAATTTAGCATTTGATTATGATGTCTTTGTTAACAATTTTTTTTCTTCTATTGCTAATGTTGTTGATATGGATTTATTAGAAAAGTTTTGATATGACGCAAACAAAAGAAATTTTGTCCACCAATTTGACTGGTTGGGGATGGACTTCAGCCCAAAGTTCTAGTAATATGCTACCTTATAATATGCTAATTTGTATTGTGTACATACAGGAAGTGCATTAAACTTGAAGTTCATATATTTGATTTCTCTGCGTCTATATTAATTCTTTTTGTTGATAGTAAACTTTATTATTAACTGAACATTTTATTTTGTGCAGAGTTTCTCCATCACTAAAATACTATTAGATGCTAATGGAAGCTACATTGCAAGCTCTTATTTCAGGCACTGGGTTGCATTTGTTGAAATTTATTCTCAGGTCATATTCTCTATATCATATAATTTCATCTATGGTGATTTTAAATTTATAGGGAATGCTATTCAACCAGTCTAAACCTAACAATTGCCCTCACTATAAATTCATTTTTAATAGTTATCTCAGACTTTATAGTTTTTATATCAATCTATTGTGCATTGTTATAAACATAAAGTATTCTTGCTGGATTTTGATATTAGTTCATACTTTGTGGTAAACTTAGAAAGGTTCTTGTTAAAGTGCGTACTGCTTACCTGGGTGCGGCACTCTCAATTATTGATATTTTCAGATTGTAACTTCCACAAGTGATGCATCTGGAAGAGTTCTCTATGAATCTAGTGCCTGCATTACAATTATGCTGTCTAGAGTTGCTCAGGTTCTTAGATCATCTTCTCAAACTTCAGGCTCAGAGACACTGAATGAAATAAATAAAAAAATTTTGGATCATGCTAAGACATCTGGTGTAGTGGACCATTTGTGTCACTGCTTAGCAATTTCAGGATCAAGTCTTATTTCAGGTTCTTCTAATATGCTACGGGCTGCTTCTGAAGCATGGAGAGCTATCTGGTCTCTCATAAATGCATTAGATATTCTTTCTATGAAAACAAATGTCGTTTTGTTTCCCATAAATGCTTTGCGGAGTCATTCTTTGTCTCGACTGGAAATTGTGGAACATGAGCAAAGTCCGTTGATTGGAGCAGAATCATCCAAAATTGTTGATGCAGTGACAAGAGCATTCCTGAAATCCAAAGCTGTTCAGGTTGCTCTTTACTATTGTTTTCACCAACGTCTTGAGGCTGCAATATGCTCTGGTCTTCAGGTACCAGTGACTTATCCCTTATGCTTGTTTGTTGGGTTTCCTTTTACAAGAGCAGGATCTATGTATGTTCTATTGGTTGTTAGATAAAGAAGGGCAATCAAAGGGTTCGTTTCCCTTATTGTAGCATGTCCTAATAATTTACAGATAACTTCCTGATATAGATGCAATAGGGTGATAATGATAGATTTTATATAAATTGCTCTTTCAGCTTTTATCAAGGCTCTGCTTGCATAGTGGAGTTGTCCCAGCACTCCTTTGTGGTCTGCCCAGCTCCCTACCTGTGACTACTGTTGTTAGTGGTGGTGGTGGTGATAATACAATTATTTCAGAGATATTTTCTATATTGTCATTATGCAGTTCCTCTTCAAATAAAGATACGGAAAGTGGAGAATCAAATATTGGAAAATGTAAATTTTCCAATCCTTCTGCTCTGGTTCTTTCTGCATGCCTCATTCTTGCAATAATTGCGCAATGCTTGAAGTCATCTGGAAGAAATTCAGCACTGTTTATGCTCACTAACTCAGCAAAGAAGCAGCTTGCTCGACTTTCAGTGCTTGCTCATCATATTTCTTCTGATGATAGGAAGAAAACTTCTTTTCAACCTCAAAGTGCATCAGCCATGCTGGCTTTAGCATCCATTCTTTCCCTTGAGTCTGGCATTTCTATTGAGTCTTCAATCTCTGAAATTGCCATGCCTTTGATTCCTCGAACACCTACAATATATGATTATCTTAATTTTTCATCGTGCAATGAAAATAATCAAGATCATTCCAACCATAATGGGAAGCTCTCACATTGGCAAGGATTAAGGGATGGCTGTGTTGGCCTTTTAGATTCCAGACTGAAGTGGGGAGGACCATTAGCTGTTCAACAGTTGTGTTCAAGTGGTATTCCTCTTCTTCTTACTAGTTTATTAGGTGCTGATGGTACAAATGCTTCTCATGATACAGTTGGATTATCCCCCATTGGTGTTGTATGGACAATCTCGTCCATATGTCAGTGCCTTTCTGGCGGTGCTTCAACTTTTCGTCAGATTTTGATCAGGAATGAACATATCAAGCTCATATCTGACTTGATTTGTGATGCTCATCTGGTGTTGGTAAACAGATGGACTGGACCTGGTGGAGGGAGAGCAGGTGTCAGAGATCTAATAAATGCAGTTGTAGATCTCTTAGCATTTCCTTTTGTCGCTCTACAAAATGTGCCTGGCTTGCCTTTAGCAAATGCTTCTGTTAACAGTGGATTTCTTCTCAACATGGGTTCTCCTTGTCATAAAGTATGCATGGAAGACAAGGACATAATAAAAGCAGTAGAAGATGACATGGGAAAATACATCAAGATTCTTCTCGAGGTAAAAATTTTTCCAACAATTTCTTTTGCTATTTTTTTTTTTCTTTTTGAGATTTGGAAGATGTATCATGTAAAAATTTTTACAGCTTGTTTTCCTTCTTCAGCAGTAGGCAGTAGATAGTTGCTGGCAGCTGGTTTAATCTTCTATTAATTGCTATTGATGAATTGGTTGATATATTTAACACCGTCAACAATATATAGATTTAGTTATGACTTAACTACTAGTCATTTTGCTATGTCAGGATATTTTTAGCTTACATCTTCATGTAATTCTCATAAAATGTTTTCAAAGTTTTCAGGTTGGGGTGCCTGGTATTATCCTTCGATGCTTACATCACATGGAATTGAATGAATTGGGCAGACCTGTTGCTTTTCTTGCTAAAATGGTAGGCCACCGACCTTTGGCACTTCAACTTGTGAGGCAAGGTCTTTTAGATCCAAATAGAATGAGAAGGTTGCTGGATTGTTCGGCCCCCAAAGAGGTCACTCTGGATACTCTGATGATAGTTTCTGATCTTGCTCGTATGGACAAGGTAAGATTTCTTTCTCAACTAATGTCTTCTTATTACTAAATCAAATGCAATATTTGGCGGTCATTTTGTTCGTTTACATTCACATGTTGGAAAAAAGTAGATATATGGAGACACTCCACGTTCTAAAGTTGTGTTTACACGTGTTTAGGGTAATCAATCAATATTGTGTTAAAAAGCTACACTAATTCTTGAACCAAAGTAAGGAGGGGTTCACAGTTTAATAATCCTTCCAACGGTCAAATTGTTTATTTTCAAAATTTATTTATAAATGTTGGTAATTTTTCATGTTTAAAATTTGAATCTAGAAAATAGTTTTTTATTTTATCTATTGGCATTTAATTTTCAATCTTTGATGAAAATCGAAGTTCACTTCATTCATCTGCGCTTTTGACTACATTACCCCTTGATGACAAGGGTAATTGCTTTTGCAATGTCCAAGTCATTTTTCGTATTTCAGTTTATTGAAGTTTTTCTCTCAACAAACGTGTATATAGTATGTGGTCTCCATGTCTTTATTTTCAACGTGTATGATTAACTTACTGACTTGCGCTTTTGAATATTCCTTCCTTATGATGTTTCTAAAATCATTTTTACTTTCTTTTTTGGCCTCCAGGCGTTTTATGAATACATTAAAAGTGCTTCCATTTTGGAGTTCTTAAAAGGTTTTCTTTCACACGAGGACCCCAATATGCGTGCCAAAGCTTGCAGTGCTCTTGGAAACATGTGTCGTCACAACGCCGATTTTTATAGTTCACTTGTACGTATAGAATTACGTTAAGTATAGAATCTTAATGAATATTAAAAAAGGATTCGTTTGATCAAAAGAAAAATTGCATATGGGTTTTGTAAAGTTCCATTTCTTCATCCTTTTGCTCATTATGTTCTGTCTGTTATTATTATTTTAATATTTCCTTGCTGGTCAATGCCATCTTTGAAAGATATATAAATAAATTTTCGTTAAATTGGTTATTGCAGGCGAGACATGAAATTGTTAGTAGCCTTATTGATCGCTGTGCAGATCCTGACAAACGGACAAGAAAATTTGCTTGCTTTGCTGTAAGATTTATCAATTCGCTCCTAGTGCTAAATATTAATTCATGGTGTGATCATTATGTCTTTTGTCAAGAGACTAACTCCTTTTCTTGTTTAGTGAATGTCTACCCATTTTTTAGGCGTTATGCTTCCTATGGATTCTTCTCTTTCTTTTGTTCTATTAAACAATAGATTTAAAGTGTCTCCACCATCAATTTTTTTTCTTAAATAAATGGAGGAAAATATTAGGGACTAAATTTCTCTTTGGAATATGTGTTTGGCATTTTCAATTAACATTTTGTGTGTCTGCCTAATTTGGAGCATTTAGTGGCTATTCAGTACAATAATTAGGGGAGAAAAAGGATCACTTGCTCTTCTGATTCGTTTATTTTGGGGAAGAATTCCTTATCCCATGTAGTGAGAGCCAATTTTTTACACGAAAATAAATTGCTTCATGAAGAGTCCTGTTTATGTGGTCGACATAGGGAAATTGAGCAATCTTATTAGTGATTGTATCTATTTGTAATTTAGTCATTGAATACTAGAAATATATCTTTTGGTCCTTGATTGTTTTTTTAGCGTTAACAATTTAGTCCCTAAAACATTATCTTTGTAGATTAAATAATCGATATTTGTAAAAAAGAAAAGTTAAAGATCAAAAAGTGTATATCCAATATTTAAAGATTAAATCGTAATTTTGGGACAAATATATAGACTGATAAGTAAATTTTTTATCTCAGAAATATTTATCTTGCATGAATTTATCTATGCTGCTTTTGCAAAAGATGCCATGTTGTTAGTTGTACTTTATATGTAGATCTAACTTGTTCTCTTCACTCTTCCCTCAGATTGGAAATGCGGCTTACCATAATGACAAGCTGTATGAGGAGCTTAGGAGATCCATTCCACAGTTGGCAAATTTGTTGTTGATGGCAGAAGAGGACAAGACGAAAGCAAATGCTGCAGGTGCACTTAGCAATCTGGTTCGCAACTCTGATAAACTCTGTGAAGACATTGTATCCAAAGGAGCGATTCAGGTTTGTGGCATGCTGTTTTCTCAAAATATTATTAAACGCAAGTATTGAATTAGCACTGTCAATTTTATAACTCTGACAAGTTAATAGGGGTGATTCTGTTTATTCTATTATATATTATTTAAACCACATAATCATCAATGACCTTAAGTTACATTTGTTGGAGGTCATAATAAAAACTTTTAATGTAAAATGATCTTGGAATGATATTAGGAATCTGATATTTCTGTTCCAATTCTCTATAAATAAAATGAAGTTTCAGCTTTAGGTAGATGGATCCTCGTTATTGGAAATTATATGGGTCAGAATTTCATTTTGGCCTCTAATGTTTATCCCAAATTTTGTTTTGATTCCTAATATTTTTTTTTGTTTCATCTTGGTCTTTAATGTTTCTTAATAGTTCTGTTTTGGTCTCTAATGTTTTCTAGTAGTAGGTTCTATGATTGCTCTCCCTAATTAACGAGTGAATATGATCATATGTCTCGTTTTAAGTTCAAATGTGAAAAAAATTAGAGTTGTGTTACTCTTGATGAATTCTTTTTTTGCTCGTTTCAAGTCCAAAACAGGTCCAAAAGTGAGTTGCTCATTTCATGGAGTTGGTCATATCTATCTCATTTTAAATTTGAATATGACGAAATTGGATATATGGGTTAATCTTGATGAGTTATTTTTCTGTCGAATTGGGGTCATCATCTAATGAAGTCAAATAGTACTTCAAAAGTTGGTATGGTTAACCCATAGTTATAATTTCGTCACATTTGGACTTGAAACAAGAGATATGACAATTCCATGAAACGAGTAGCTCACTTTTAAACTCGATTTGACCTCGTTTGCCAATGATTCATATTGGACAAAGAAATAACTCGTCAAGAATAATCTCGTAGCTTTGATTTTATCATATTCAAATTTGAAACGAGAGATATATGACCATATTTTGTAGTTAGTGACTAAAACTTCTTTGAAAAACATTAAGAACCAAAACAGAACAACAAAAATATTATGGATCAAAACAAAGTTTAAAGTAAATATTAGGGATCAAATTAAGGTTTTAACCAAATTATAATATATCATCCATATTGATCAAGTGGTAAAGGTAGTAGAATATGGGTAACTTGAAGAGTTCAAAGGTCGAGCTATCCAATATACGAAAATGTAATATATGATTTATCAATGAGGATTGGATGTTGTGGAAGGAATTAGTCTCCTATAAACTATGAACTTAGGTTTAAATCTCCACTAAAAGTGATGTATACATTTATTGTTTTCTCAGACATGATTGCTTTCTGTAAAAGATTATGATGGATTCTCAGTATGTAAGTCTAATATGAGAAAGAGAACGAAAAGAGGGATCAAGAATGGTTGGGCCAGGGGATGTAAAAAGGCCCATATGGCAAAAGAAAGTTGTTGAGAGGCAAAGGACTGCAAGGGAAGTGAGGACCAGACATAACGATTTCTGGCAGAATTTGGGAGTGCATGGATTGCTGTTGTATGGGTATATCAGTAGGTTTAGGAGCTCTTTTTCATTAGGGAATTGGTAGGAAATTTTGGGGAGAGTGTTTTTCTTTGCTTTTTTCATTGATTTGAGGCACTAAGCTTCCTATTTGATATCAATATATCAGTATATTCAGCAGGCTCTAACAGATTACAAGTGGGAAAAAAAAAAAAAAAATCATGGCCTCATATATAACATGTAAAAACTTAAATTTTAGTTGAAGTTGTTCTTGACAACATCTTGAGCTTGGTTTTTTCACTTTTGCAGGCCCTACTGAAGCTCATATCAAATTGTTCGGTTATCGCGTTGAATCCGAGCAGAAACAATTTATCAAGTGAGTCTCCTTTAAAGATAGCTCTCTTTTCCTTGGGAAAGATGTGTGCACACTCACCGTGCAGACAATTCCTTCGTTCATCACCTTTGTTTCCTGTTGTTGGGAGGCTTAAACAATCCCCAGAATCATCAATTGCCAAATATGCCTCTGCTATAATTAGCAAAGTTGCTGAAGCTTGATGCTCAAAAAACCATTTTACTACATGTCACCATTACTTTGCTTTTCAACTGAACTCATTCTACTTGTTCTAACCATTTCTGAAAATGTCAGATAGATAGCTAATCTTATCAGCAAAATGATTTGTATGTGACAAGCAGCTACGTTTTGTACATGAGATGAAAGGTTTAAAATGTAAATATACGCATATTAAGGGATTTAATGCTGGTTTGTACTTCATACTTAAATTCCAGTGTAGACATTTTTTAAATTTCTTTTAAGATAATCAATACTTTTGACATTTTAAAAAATAAATGCTTTTTGAACTATGATACAGATATCACTAATGGCTGTGGTAACAATGAACTTTCTCAATCAATATTTTAGTTCTTTTAAGAATTTCTGAATTTGAAATGTGTCACACTGAAGATTTAATTGAAATTCTCTTTAACGTGTGAAATATGTTTGCCTCTTAAAATCGCAAATCATTTGACACTTTGACCCTATATATAAGTCTATCACCACCTTGGGTTAATTAACTCATTTTAATCCCTTTAAAAGAAATATAGGGAATTGAGTCACATGCTCCAACTAATTGTACGATCTGCTTTTTGCATAAACAGTTGGCTCCACTCATTTTTAGCTTGGTAGAATTAGTAATATTAAAATATCATTTTCATCTTCAAAAGTTAATCATATTTGAATACCTATAAGAAAAAATGTATTTCTTAATAATCTTATATTGTAAAGTTAAAGATGAGATTTAATTATTTTATAATTTTAGATATGAAATTGTAAGAGTATCTAAAATTAAATAAATAAATTATGAATCTTTTTAGTTTATTTGAAATTTATACACAATTATTTTTTTAAAAAAAAAATTAGAAGCAACACGCAAAGTTTTATAAACCCACCCTGCAAACATTTTCATGACTAATATGTGACAAAATTTTAAAAACTTATTATTTAATACTAGACATTTGCAATAGAAATGTTGAATAAAATTTATCAATTTTTATCATAGTCAAAATTAAAATTTCTTCAAATTATCAAAAAGTATCCATTAATTATTTTTAGCCATTAAATTGATCTAATTCTATGCTTCAAATTGTATCATGTGTTAATTCTATCCATACCACTAATTACATGATAGACTAACCCTTGCTAAGTGTTGTTTTACATTCTGGCCTGGTGAGCTCTTTAATAATTCCGCACTAATGCATTGTAATTTTATATTATTCGTATAGAACTATTTGTAATTCTAGGCATCGAAAACTTTTATAATATTCAAATAGAACAAAACCTATGAAGCATGGACACTGACGTGGACACGGGACACGACACGGACACAGCGACACGTCAAACTCTCAAAATTACGCGTCACGACACGACATATATTTATATATATAAATAATTAAATATTCATAATTTTTAATGAAAAAATTAAAAATTACAATTTTTATTCATAATATATGTCATATCTATTATTATTTTCTCTTGCCTATCATGTTAAAGTTACAAAAAATTGATTTATATTCTTAAATTTATAGATATGTGTCGTGTCGGTGTCATACGAGTGTCGGACACTGACACGTGTCTGACACGGTGACACGCCTTCAAAATGAAGTGTCCATGCTTCCTAGAACAAAACAAGAGAGGAAACTCAAAATTTTATAAATCAGAGTCTGTTCTCTTTTTTTTTTCCCTCATTTTATTTTACTTTAGACTAAAATAAAATGAGGGAAAAAAAAAGAGAACAGACTTATTTATAAAATTTTGAGTAAGTAAAATAAAATGAGGGAAAAAAAAAGAGAACAGACTGATTTATAAAATTGAGTTTCCTCTCTTGTTTTGTTCTATTTGAATATTATAGGTGTTTTTTTTGGTAAGAATATTATAGGTGTTTTCGATGCCTAAAATTGCAAATAGTTCTATACGAATAATATAAAAAATCACAATACATTAGTGCGGGATATATATGTGTTGGGAAAAATAATAATATTTGTAAAAATAAAATAATCTTTCCCTCTTGAGAATAACTAGAAAAATAAGATGAAGAAACACAATTACAACACAAGAGGATTTAACGTGGAAAACCCAAACCGGGAAAAAAAACCCATGACCCTTGCCAAAAGACAACTAGAGAAAAATACTATATGAAAATTGTTACATCACACAATATTCTCTCAACCCTTGACCCAAGTACACCCACACTCTCACAAAGCAACTATTTAACTACACTTTCCACACTCTACCAATAGAATAACTCTAAAATACAAGAGATGAAGGAATTTCAAAGTCAAATACAATGCTTAAAGTGTCTTGACTTTGTGCACCTCCTCAGCTAACTACTAATATATTTATAAGCATCTCAAACCCTAGTCATAAAGGAATTACTTGATCACTAAGTAACTTCATGAACCACTAAATATGCTAATCCCCAAATATATGGTAACTAACTAAATTACAAGTCAGGAAAAGATTACACAAGATTTTCCCAAATCTTAATCAAATAAGATTAGAATCTTTACAAATTTTTCCCTATTACCATTTTCAATCAACGACCTAACAATATGTGTGATACACTGATACCTCGTCTGAAAAGGCCAATGAGCATTGGCTTCATTGAAAAGAAGAACTGTGCTGTAGAATCATCAGAATACACATATAAGGAAACATATAAGAAAGATACCATAAAAAATTAAGTGGATTGGGTCATAAAAATAAGTCAATTTTGAAAAACGGGCTTTTTGAGCTTGACCCATATTTTTTATGGGCCAAAGCGGGCCTGGTTGGGGCAGCCCGTTTTCGTTTTTAAAAAAAATTAAAAATTTTTTTGGACAGCACTGATTCCATTCTTCTGACTTCATTCATATAAATATATAATATTGTTTTTTTTTTGTTTCTTTATACTAGAAGTCTTCAACAAAGTACATGATCTTGGAGAATTAAAGATTAAAGGCTAAAGTGCGAATTTAGTCCTGTAATTTTACTCCAGGTCCCAAATCAGTCATATATTTTTCTTTGTCTCAGTTTTGGTCCCATATGTTTTTGAAAACTTCCCATTGTTAGTCCTCCGTCCATTTTAAATTACAGTTTAGTCCTGAAAACTTCAAGTCCCTTTCACTTTAGTCCCTGACTATCAAAATGAAAGTGAAAGATCATCTCTGAAGATTCTCAAACCTGAAAGTTTGGATTTTCGAAAATTCTTTCTTAAAGCATTTGAGGACGATTATTTGAGTGATATTTCAGTGAGGATTGGAGTTTTTGGATGAGTTTTCGAGTTTCTCGGTGATTTTCAGACGATTTTCGGCGAGATTGGGGCATTTTTCGGTGGATTTTAAATTTTCTGCGGTTTCAGTTTTGGTCCCTCTGTCATTTGCTTTATTTTGTGTTGTTTTTGCATTTCTATTCCATTTCATGTAGAATTCATGGATTAGGGACCAAGATGTAAGGTTTGAGAATCTTCAGGGATGCTCTTTCACTTTCATTTTGATAGTCAGGGACTAAAGTGAAAGGGACTTGAAGTTTTCAGGACTAAAATGTAATTTAAAATGGACACAGGACTAAAGGTGGGGAGGTTTTCTAAACATACAGGACCAAAACTGAGACAAAAAATATATAGAACTGATTTGGAACTTGGAACAAATTTACCAAACCAAATTCGCACTTTGGCCGAGATTAAATATAGAGTTTGAAATATGTATTGGACTAGATTTTATTTTGAATTTATTATTTGTTGCCTTGTCACTTGTTAGTTCTAGACTTCAGTTTCTATTATTTCTAAATGATATTGTTTGATTTGCTCTATAATTTTATTATTTGTAAGAAGCATTGTTTGAAGCATAAGTTGATATTATGTTAATTATAATTCTTTTATTTTTTTTCTAGGCTTATTTGCTAGTGCATTTAATTTGTGCATAGTATCAAAATAATTGCTTATTTTTTTAGCATGATTTGTTATTATAATTTTGATCAAAATTTTATTATTATTAATTATGTGTTGTGCTTAATTTTTTATTTAAAGTCTATTTTTTTTATATTATGTATTTTTTTTTAAAAAAATATTATGAGGCCCTACGGGCTAAGCTTGACCCATCCTTGATTTTAGGGTCGAGTCTGTCTAACCCATTTTGACAGCTCTACAAATATCTAAAAGTGTTTAAATTATAAATAATAATACTAACCATTATATTGTATGTTTGGACAAATCTTAGGAAAAAATGTGAAAAAAAAGTTTTAAAATTATTTTTCATCCATAGTCACAAATTAAAGAAATGTATGGTTGATATTTATTTTTAATTTATGACTAAGAATGAAAAGTTATCTTTATCCTTTTGTCGACTCATTTATTAATACACATATGAAAGAAAAATGATCTATCTCAAATTCTCAAGTGTCTAGGTTATAAATAACCATGTAAATAAGACGAAATCACATTTTGGAAACTAAGGCTCCGTTTGGTAGCCTGTAAAAGAGTTTTACATTGTAAAACTCCACGAATTTCGAGACTTTCATGTGTTTGGTATGGTNGGCGGTGGACGGCGGCGCCGGCCACCGTGGACGGCGGTGGTGGGTGGCGGCGGCGGCTGTCCAGTCGTGGTTGTGGGAAGGGCATTTTTGTCATTTTTTTCTATATCTATTTTACTTTCCCTCCCATACCTTTTTATACCAAACACTTTCAATCTTTACCTACTTTACATTCCCTCAACTACTTTTCCTTTCCCTCACAATTTTTCCCTTGTAAAACCCTTTCCTTTACATCCCAAAAACCATACCAAACGGACCCTAAAATGGCACAAATGTGAAAATCGAGGACCAAAATGAAATAAAAAGTGATTTTAGTAAAACTTACCCCATAATTGGTGGAGCAAAATGAAGTTTTAACCTTTCTATTTGGTTAAAGTGCACTTTTGGTCCTATAACTTTTGCTAATGTCGCAATTTGGTCCCATAACTTTTTTGTTGCACTCTTGGTCCTATATCTTTGCAAAAGGTTACAAATTTGGTCCTATATCACTTCTGGTCTGATATCTTTTGGCCAGGTTGTAGAATTGATCTCATATTTTTGCAAAAAATTTCACCGTCAATCCTACCTGATCTAAAGATATCATGCAAATTCTGTACTTGACCTAAAGATATGAGACCAATTTTACAACCTGACCCAAAGATATAAGATAAAAAGTGTAACAATGGACCAAATATGCAACCTGAACAAAAGATACGAGACCAAAAGTGTAATAAAAAAGTTATGAGACCAACATGAGACGTGAACAAAAATTATGGGACCAAAAGTACACTTTGGCCTTTTTAATTTTATACCCAATACATGTTTTGCATTCATGTTCAATCATGGCGTAAATAGGCTCTAGGTTGATGATGATTAAGAGAGTAGAATCTCACGTCAACACCGTTGATTATCGTCACTCCGATTTAATGACTCCCAAATTGGCATGTCGCCGGCGTCGACGTTGGTAGCTCCCGGTGCTCCGCCGCACGCCGACGATCCGATTGGTCGGGCTTACCATCTCTCTGGGTTTTTCCAAAATCGACATCAAAGTTCATCAAACCACATGGAACCATCCAATGCTTTTGATGGAGCTTCAGGATTTCCAAAATCGAATGCTCAGAATCCAAATTTCGCCTTCAGGACCTCTTCTTCAGCTTCAGCTTTGCGGCCGAATTCGGGTCTCTCCAGGCCCAGATTCGTGAAAGTTCGAAAACAAAATAATGCCCAGAATTTGAAGCCGCCAGGGATGGAGGAGAATCGTGTCGCTTCTGGTTTCAATCCATTTTGTTCCGTTCGTGATGATTCGGTTGGACTCTTTTCTGGATCGAGGATAGGTTCGTCATCTACATTCACTGAAATTGATGTTCGTCAGACTGGTAACGAGGCATTTGTATTTGGGACTAGGATTAATTCTTCGGGTTCAAATTTAATCGATCAGGGAATTGTTGATCGAATGAGAAGTCTGAAAATGAGCAATGTGAATGAGGTTTCAAATGTTAAAGATGAGGGTTGTAAGAAGGGTGAGTTTGCATTTGAGGTTGGCGATAAGAATAGTTCTAGTCATGATGAAAACTTGGGGTCAAAACTTCCCGAAGATATTAGAAAGTTGAACATTGGTGGAAATGATGATGACATTGACAAAACCAAAGGCAGAGGTTTGAATATCTATGCAGATGAACACTCTAATTTCACGTCTTGTAGTAAAGACAACACAAGTGGTGGTTCTTCCAGCGTCCAATCAGAACAACTTCCAAATGAATTGGCAAAGAAATTAAGCATTAAAGCAACTCATAAGGCCGAAGACAGCAGTGCTAATGCTATTAATAACTCAACGAGCACAGTTCTCTGCCAAATGAAGAATCTGAATCTCAATCTGAAGGATTCTTTGGGTAGTGATGATGTTCATAAGAATGAAGCTGATGTAATGGCTTATAGCAAAAACAAATCTGCTTCTGCAAGCCGTAAAACAACTCCTAGTTATGTTGGGAGACGAACAGAGACTACTCTGTTGAGAAAAATGGAGAAGTTAAAGGTAGTCAATGAGAAGGCGGATTCAACTAAACCTAATTTTTGGATTCCTTCCTCTCAGGTATCTGTTGGGGACACTAACCAAACAGATGCAAGTGGTGATCAACTTCTTTCAAGCAAACCCGAGGAACACATCCGAATGGTACAAAATGCTGCATCATCATCCTCATTATTATCTAGGGGCATAGACTTCCAAACAGTTGGAAATACCTTTGGAATTAAAACGACAGATGAATTTGTCTTTACAGGCAAAAAAGATGGTTCAGGCTTATCTTTTGCTGAGTTCAAAACACCAGCATCAAATGCTAATCTATTTGGCAGTGTTGATGAGAAATGGGAATTTAATGCTAAGAAGGAACAAAGTAGTGACACAAGAATGAAGAAAAGGAGAGGTAAAGTGAAGCTGTCCACCCCAACCCAGCAGTGGCATGTACATAATTTGGTTTCAAAGGAAAAGGTTTCCCAAGACGATCCAGAGGATTCTGAGGCTTATTCACCAATGGATGTGTCTCCATATCAGGAAACATTGGCTGAAACACGATGCTCGAGAGAGAATTCTGTAACATCCCATGAGTCTTTGAGTTTTGATAACAGCTATACAGCTGCTGATTCTGAGCAAACTACTACTAATGATCTAATAGATGAAGAACTAATTGTGAATACAGAGCGCTTAATTATTAATGAATGTAATGCTGCATGTGAAGAAACTAAGGAGCACACTTCAGAGTATCAGATTCCTAAAAGTATTTTTAGCGAAGACTCACAAGGTGAGTCTATATCTGGGGTGGAAGAAACTCAAAGCTTCAAGTCAGCAAATGATAAAGTGGACATAACAAGTGATGCTTCAATAACTACTGCGGAAACCAAAAGCAGTCCAAGCTCAAGTATTGAAGCTGGTAGTATTGATAGAATGTTGCATCTTGATTGTGCTTCAAGTTCAAGTGATATAAGTGGATTTCCTTTCACATTTTCTGCCTCTTCTTCTGCTGAAGCTCAATTGTCTAGCCCAAAACGCCACCCCAAAAAGAAAAATTGGGTAAAAGTTGGTTACGATACTCAGAGCACCACTCCAAGCTTGAACATTTCTTATTCATCACCATCAATGGCATTTTCTTCATGTTCTGGAACTTCATCTCTTTTCATATCAGGGCAAGGTCAGAAAGCCAAAGTATCTACATCTCAACCCAAAACAATGGATTCTGAAATTAATAGGGTGCAGCTGATGAAGGAGGATGCTTCTTCTGTTGCTGCAATATCCATTGCAGCTCAGGAAGCATGTGAAAAGTGGCGACTCAGGTTAGTATATACTTTGTCAGTATTGTTATTACATATACGCTCAATTATTTATGATGCACATAGTTTTATTACATCCATATTAGATCTATTATTCTGGGTACTGAAATCAATCTATATCAGGGGAAACCAAGCCTATAAAAATGGTGATTTATCTATGGCTGAGGATTGTTACACAAAAGGACTTAAATGTGTTTCTAAAGAAGGAACATCTAGGAACTCCCTCAGGGCTTTGATGCTGTGTTATAGCAATCGTGCTGCCACACGCATGTCTCTTGGAAGGATGAGAGATGCACTTGAAGATTGTATACTGGCAGCTGAAATAGATCCAAATTTCCTTAGGGTGCAACTTAGAGCTGCAAAGTAAGTTTTCCATTTTGCTTCTAACAATTTCTGTACATATAATGATTAATTTAGGAATCCGTTCTTGATTGAAAGTGGACTAGTTTGTCAAAAAGAGTAATTGAGTAAACATCCAGTTTTGTTTGAATTTTGTTATTTCTGTTCTTGGCTTTTAATCTAGACTGAATAAAGTATATTCGGATAAAGTTTACCTGTTTAAGAATATTCTCATGTTATTGATTGTTGTTAATATGTGTTGGCAAATTTGTTTGCCTCTATGTTTTGTTTGATTTCTTAACATTTTATTTTTATTATTTTATATGGATTAAGAAAATAGATAGAAGAAATTAAAATTACAATTCTGATGATAATATATTCTCTTGAAAGTTGAAACAGGAAAGCTGGAAATGATTAGAACACCTGAGTTATAAAATTAAGCATTGCCGATAAAAAGTAAGAAAGGAACAGCCTGCAGTAGGTTTTATAGAATTATTTACACCAGTGTTTAGATCCTTCTATGGAATGCAGCTCACAAATTCACATCATTATCATTATAAAAGTTGAATTGTAACACCAAACAATACAAGAATTTCAGCATAAATTTGTTGCAAAGTTGAGAACTACTTAGAATTATGTTTATTAAAAATCATTACAGAGTAATTAAAACCCAAGGTTCCATTACAGCAAAGGTAAGTATGAAAAGTAGGACTGAGATCATACTAGCTGTTATGATTGTAAACACTAGTTCTAGTTCTCATAGCTGTACTATGACCATACTGAGAGAGTTTGCCAAAAATCAAACCAGATTGCTTCTTTGTAACTTGCAGTTTATATACATACAAACTGGGATGGGCGTCCCTTGGGCCTCTACTGGGCTTCATCTTCTACACGAACATGCTTCATATTAAATTACTAAGATAGATTATTATATCTTCTAACTTCTTTTATTTTCAATGTTGGTTTTAGTTGTTACCTTGCTTTGGGGGAAGTTGGAGAAGCACTGCAATATTTCAGAAGATGCTTGCAATCAGGGACTGATATTTGTGTAGATCGAAAAATTGCTGTGGAAGCCTCTGATGGCTTACAAAAGGCTCAGGTTTGACGATATATTGTTATTTTGTAGGATAAATAAATACATTATTGGTAGATTTAATTCATATTTTTATTTTTCTTAATTGGCTATGGGCTTCTTAGATAATGAGTTAATATTTGAAATTTTTGTTATGTCTAACTGCTAGTGTCATAATCTATATCCTTAAGATGGTAAAATATTTTCATTAAGGACCTCCAAAAGGATTGGAGGGCATTATTGATGTAGCATCTTGTTTTTCCTTTCTTTTGTTGTTTTGTTTCCTTTTGGAGAATATTACTTGTCCTTCTTGGATTCCTCTGTATCTTTTCTATCTTTAATAGATTTCTTTCCTTATGAAAAAAAATGGTAAATTATTTTCACATGTTCAAAGGTACATTTAGTCATCTCAGCTGTAAAACTCTAAACTAATGCTCACATCATTTATTTCATTACACTTTGCGTTATATTGAAAAATTTGGTACTTGGGGTAGTTTAAAGGTCTTTTTGTTCTTACATTTTGGAGTTGTGAGATGGTTAGGAATATTTGAAATTGACTGTATGGTCTCTTTGATATGAAATGGGTTTGCCTGGCTGATCTTGGGACTTTTCTAGTTATTACATTTGTGGACTTTGGAAAGGAATAGGAGCATAAATTGTTTGACAATATACAACTTTCCTAGTTTGTGGTGTCTTTTTATTTTCTTTCCTTTTTGACATTGGAGCAAAATGCAAGAATTTTTAATAATAATCCCTCCAGCCTAATCTGCTTTGGAGAGGATTATTTTGTTGTCATCTTTGTAGGTTTCTATTTCTGGTTCATTTAGAGGAGTTTCCCTCATGGATCTCCTAAGGTACTAGAAATCTAGAAGGCTTTATTGAGTTAGATTTTCTTTATTTTTAGCCTGATTATTTTTTATGTTTTGTTTTTTTGTGTGTCCCTCTTCTCACCAATAAGCTCTTCTTTTGTCTAGGAAAGTTTGTTTTTTTAGTTAATGATAACTTGATAGGATCATTGTTTATGTTGAATCTAGCTTCTAGCAACTGCTTATTTTCTGAAACATTGATGAAGGTGCTTAAGTTTACATTTCTTTTGACATTATCCATGAGATTTTAAAGTTTTCTTACTAGTAGTAGTTTCTTATGACGTTTTGACTAGGGCATGGCTAGGAAGGATCCCCTCCCTCTTCATGTACTGATTAATTCTTTTAATGGATGGCAGAAAGTATCAGAATTCATCAATCATTCTAGTGAACTTTTGCAAAGAAGGTCAACCTCTGATGCAGATAGGGCATTGGAACAAATTAACGAAGCGCTGTTGATAAGTTCATACTCTGAAAAATTACTTGAAATGAAAGCGGAGGCACTTTTCATGGTCTGTGCCTCCTTTCTTTTATATGCTGGCATTTTGTAAAGTAATAAGACAATTGTAGGCTGTTTGTGCAAGAATTTACTATAATAATTAGGCTACTATATAGACTAATTCCTAGAGTCAATAATTACATTAGTAACTAAATATTTCTAAATTTATTTGCAACACTCTTCCGCAAGTTAGAGCATACAAGTCATATGTACCAGACATGTTACATATGTAATTTATTTGAGGACCTGTGAGATATGAAAACTCATTTTGTTTCTTATTCTTCCAAAAAACGGTTATCTCCAATGAAAACACAATATCTTGACATGGCCCGCCTATCGTCTAGTGGGCCAGCCCAACCTATGTCAATAAAACCTATGACCTGAGAGTTATCCTTATCTTCATACAACAATACTTGGCCTAGAAATCCTTTAATATATCTTAGGATGCGAGTAACAACAGTGACTAACTTTTTCTTCAAATAACAGCTGTGTAAATATGAGGAGGTGATTCAACTGTGTGATCAGACCCTTCCTTCAGCTGAGAAGAATTCCCAGTCATTGGATGCGTATGGTGATGGCACAAATTTGAATAATTCACAAATTTCAAAACGCTTCAACTTCAGGCTATGGCGGTCGTCAATGAAACTTAAATCCTATTTTCACCTTGGAAAGCTTGAAGAAGGTCTTTCTTCATTGGAGGAACAAAGGGAAATCGTGTCTTCCATGAACAAGTAAGGATTACTAAACTTTGAGTCCTTCCAGTCTTTCTCTCTTCCCCTTTGAGGAAATGAAAGACAGGTTAAAGGAAAATAGATAGGTTTGTTGATGATAATGGTTTTGTTTTATGGACTTGAGCTTTGATGCTGACCCTGCAGGACTGAAAACAATGTTTTTGACTTACTTATTCCGTTGGCTGTCACTGTACGTGAACTGTTGCAGCACAAGGTTAGCTTTTTCTTTATTATAACTGCAATATTTTTCCCCTCAAAACTCTTCTATGGTGCATCATTTAGTAATTTGGCTGCCCATTGTAATTGTTTCTGTAGAAAAATTTTGTATTTGGTATTCTGATAAGTGTCTAGTTGTCCCTTGTCAATGCTTGAGGAACTTATTTTGCTTCGGATATCTAATCAGTTGTGGCTCAGATCAGTAAGAGGGTGCCAACAGTCAACCAAAGAGTTAAAATTTATTTGCACTGTGTTTGCCTTTGTATTTTTCTACTATTCATGGAATTTGTTCAATTGCAAAAAAAAAAAAAAGCATTTATATACATGATCATATGACCTATTTCTATAACCAGTTGATCCATTCTGTAAATTTTCTGTAGCATGAAATTTTCTTATGTGAGGATTGGCTTTAAAGTATTACTGCAGAATGCAGGCAACGAAGCATTTCAGGCAGGAAGGCATGCAGAGGCTGTTGAACATTATACTGCTGCTTTATCATGTAATGTGGAGTCTCGGCCATTTGCAGCAGTCTGTTTTTGTAATCGTGCTGCTGCATATAAAGCATTGGGACAAATTACAGATGCTATTGCAGATTGCAGTCTGGCTATAGCTCTTGATGGAAAATATTTGAAGGTTTTCCTCTTCAACTGAAACTACTATTTTAGATGTTAGAATATACTAGATGTTAGAATTGATATCTTTTTTTTTCTTCTATGAAACAGAAAATGTTTTCTTATTCCTCTTAAGGCTGAACTGGATCATACTTAGGGTAAGGGTACAGTATATACAAGGGCGATCTCTCAATCCCTAAAAATATGGAAGAGATATGCATACAATTAGCTGTCCCAGTAAGACAGAAACTAATGAATAAAAAGAAAATTACACCATGAAAATAAATCAATAGAATAATGTTGATTAAATAAGCAAACAAATGTACAAAAAAAAGAAGCAGACAAAGCTCCTACAGAAGAACGCTTCTTCTAACCAAGTCAAACAGGAAAAACCCTTTAGGACTTCAATAAATTGATGTGAGTATTCATGGATTACAAGCTATTCAGAATCCTTCATAGGTCCTTGTAAAATAAGATTTCAGAATATTTCTTATATTTTGTAGAGTTTAGGAACCCTTAAGACACAAAAGAAACACAAAAACGTAGGTTTCTTGGACTGGGCAGCAAGAACACAAAAACAGAGAATTTAGGGAAGAGAGGCGAGAGTGCAAGAAGAGAGAAGAGAGAAGAGAAAGTGAGGGGAATAACTCAGGCACTTTTATTCCACCTTTAAACTGAATGATACAATCTGTGTGTATGCCTAGAGGGCATGAGTCGTGGACTGCTAAGATCAGTCATGTGTTCAGAGAGGCTAATGGCTTTGCCGATGGGTTAGCGAACTTGGCGCACAGTCTCCGTTTGGGTTTACATGAGTTCAACTCGTGTCCTTCTCAATGTGCTGCTATGTATATGGAGGATTCTTGTGGGGTTGCTATGCCTCGTCTGATTGTTTAGCTTCTGCTAGTTCCTTTATTTACCCAAAAAAAAAGGTATTTATAACTCATACCTTAGCAACAACTTTAACTAACTAACTAACAGAAAATTACATAAGCTATATTAAACAGCAAATGTAAAAACAAAACAGAAATAACCACCTAACAGAATAACAACAAAACTGAAACTGTAACAGAATTGGTACCAAATTATAACATATTTTATTGATGATATGAAGGTACATATATATCTAGTAAAAAGGTGTAACCAACTATCTTATCCAAAAAGGAATATAACTATCTTTATCCAAGAACATTTAAATAAATAAATCCAAACTGAATATCAATTCCTAATCTAAGTTTGAAACAAACATTTAAACATAAATCCTAATCCTAATAAGATTTTATCTATATCTTACTTCTCAGCAAAAGGCAGTTTTATGAATGTCTATAGTACTCATTTTGATTTGATCTGGCATGTATGCTAAGCTTAGGGAGGTATCATGCGTGATGTAAGTCATCTACTAATTTTTCTCAACTGTAATTGGAAATTTATTTTCTACTGTCTGCAGTTTGGGCCTCATGTAATACACAGAAATGTCAAGAACCATCTTGATTTTATTAATGAGATAATACTAAGGAAATAAATAGATTATCACTGTGACTAGGCCTGATAACTTGGTTATCTATCAGTTCTTTCACTTGTCATTTAATAAGCCTCTGCTGATCTATTCTAGTAGGAAGCCACGTCAGTCGTTAGACTAAAGTGCCGCAACAATATAAGGGAGATAACAACTGATCTTTGTTGTGACTACTAGGAATCTCCCCTGCCTATATGCTTTGACACAAAGCCCATCAATTTTGGTCTTTAGTTGGTTATTTATCTGATGTTTATTTAAATTATTTATTTTCCAGTAGTGGTTCCTAGTTTTTAGGTCTTATCCATTCTGTTAGCGCTGCATTTAGCTTTCTGTTTTTCAAGCATTATGGCTTTAAAGTTTGTAGGTCCTTTCCATTTAGATCCTCTAGCAATTATATCCCTAGGCTTAAAAGAACAGGGCATCAGTAAAAATCCACTTGTATCTGAGCCTTGCACCCTACAAGAACCATTTGAATTCTATAAGTATTCTTAGATTCTGGTGAATTACTTCCCTGGTTTCCTTCCTCTTTAATGTTTTCATCATTCCATACACTTGCAGGCGCTTTCTAGGCGTGCAACTCTGTACGAGATGATCAGAGACTATGCCCAAGCAGCTAGTGATCTTCAAAGGCTTGTTTCTCATCTCAATAAAATAGTGGAGGATAAGGGTAATCAGATTGGAATGTGTGATAGACCTATTGCTTATGCTAATGACTTGAAACAAAATCGTATTCGGCTTTCTGAAATAGAGGAGGAAGCCAAAAAGGACATCCCGCTTGATATGTACCTAATTTTGTAAGTGCTTTTTCTTTTAATTCCTTATTAGAACTTATAATCCAAAGCACAATAATCACATATTTTAACAGTCAGAATCATTTTCCTCAAAGGAAGAATAATGTTTGGTAGTCTCACTATTCCTGTGTCTTTGATTCAAAGCTACAGGGCTACTGATCATTTATGAGAATGGTGAATTTTGTTCTTGTAATACGTTAAGAGTCTGCATTGATATGCTGAATCAGGATTGAGAAAGTTTAAGTGTGATGACAAACAGTGGCTTGAAAAGAATAAATTTGTAGTTCACTCAAAGCTTGTTTATAAGCTTCTCAAACAATTCAAAAGCATGAGCGGATGGACAATACAAGTACTATGCATCTTGTGATCATCCTTGTGTGAACTTACATGTAGATGATGCTATAATATGCTAGTTCAAATTAGTAGTGTGAATGACCATAATCTATTTATAGGTTATTACATACCACAAAGGCCGTTTCGATGACTACTTCTACTTTGTCTATTTCTATGCATAATGGCTGTCAACTATCGGTCAATTTCTTGCTTATGGAAGTTATATTTAGTTCAACATTTTCATATATTAGTTCTTTTCTAGTTAAAGTGTCTAGGTAAACCCCCAACCCCCTCAATAATAACTTTCATGTAATAATATGAGTATATGAACAACTTTGATCTGTCCATTGTCAAGGGTCGTTCACTGTGTACCTTTTAAATGCCAATGAGATATTATTTAATCTATTTTAAGTATTTTTCTTATTTATTTATTGGTAAAAGAAAAAAACTAGTAAAGAATAAAGTTACAAAAGGAGAAGATTATGTATCCTCCCAAGGAAACAATATCTCAGAACAAGAAAGCAAGAAGGATGGAGAAATAAAATAAAGCATGCAACAGTGCTGGCCAGTCCACAAAGAATGTACAAAGGGTCTTTTTCCATAGGTCATCTGAGAGAATGAGAACACCCTAAGATTACAATCTTCTCACTCTGGCCCAGAATTCAAACTTAACCCGTGCATTGCTACGAAGTTTTCTCCTCTTTGACTGGCCAAGTTTTCTCCTCTTTGACTAGCCAAATCCTTTGAACCATATCTGGATAATCTGTTCTAGTTCCCACAGACAAACCCAATTCTGTCCGTTCCATGATGCTCCAATTCTCACCCAATTCAAAGCATACATAGTTAAATAACTCTGCCCATTTATTTCTCCATTGTCCAGCAGTGTGTGACCTATGGAATAAACTCTTAGATGTAGTTTGGGAGATTTGGGTGTCTCTGTCTTTGGAATAGTTTAATGAGGTTTAATGAGTGGTAGTAAAGACTGGTAACCAGACCTTGTGGCAATGCATGCATAGTTAATGGGTTGTTAGTATGGTTGGATAGGAGTGCACATATGTTTAAGGGCATAACTTTCTTTAATTGTGTAATGGGATAGACTAACGTATTTGTTTTCCTCAGTACATGGTTTTAAAAGGGTATCACTTTATCCAATATGCAAAATTATAGGAAATCCGTTATACTAAATTATTTATAGGTTTAACAGGTTTTGTTATTGTCGTTGTTTTTTTCCCACTGTGTTCTGTTTTGAGATTTTCTTACATTTTCTTGTTTGAGATATCGTATCCTCTAGCTAATATTATATTCTTCTCTTTCAAATATGCTGCTGCCTTAGGGTCCTAATCCTAAGATATTAAGGTTTTTTTATTTTGGCCAAATAAGATATTAAGGATTTATTTTGTTAAAGGTTAGGATTTATTTTATTTAGTAATTTCTCTTTTTCTAATTATTTTTCGATATATATAAAAATTTAAATTAAAATAGGAGATCATGTCTGTTATAAACTTGATAAGAATATGACTTTGAGAACTATTAAGATTGGGCCTTGTTGCACTTCTTAAAGTGTAGAAGGAAGACCTAATACTTGCACCTATTTATTTTTATATTGTTTTTTGCCATTATTCAATAAGACTTGTGGTCAGTTACTGGTAGATGTCACATTGACATGGTATTAGAGTCGGGTTCCTCATGGCTAGAGCCACAATGATTGATGCAGCGAAATTAGCAAACTCTTGAGGAGATTTGAGGGCTGGAGGTGTGACAAAATTCTCAGCCACTGAGAATCTCCCTAGCTTTTTGCCAAATATGCTCAGATTACTGTTCATAATCTTAACAGTACATTTTAATTAGAATGGCCCCAAATAGTATAGTTGGAGGTCAACAGCCATGGGAAAATTGTCTACTGACAGGATATGTGATACAGCTTGCTTTGGATGATCCTAAGTGGAGTAAGTGTTCAAAGAACTCAATGGTCACAGTGTGGTTGATTAACTATAAGGAAGCAAGGATTGGGAAACCATACACTCTGCGACACTTCACTCACCCTTCTACCATTTAGAAACCTTTGTAGGTCAAAACCCTCCGCAAGTAGCTCTCTCTGTCCTGTCAAAGCTAACTATTGTATCAACTGATAAGATCCTAGTGGTATTCATGAACATTCCCTCAAAGGCTAGTTGTTTAGGGGGGGAGAGCCAAGGAATTTAAGTACTCTATTAGGTAACCTATTTTACTCGATGTGAGAGTTAGGCATCCCATAGTATCTAAACCCTATCATATTTTAGTGTGTCTTACTCTTTGTCGGTGTTTATAATTGTTCAATTTATTTTATAAAGGCTAATTAGATATTTTAGCATTTGCATGCTCTAGTGCATGAGATGTCATGCTGTTTTGATTTTGTTGTGTTTCAACTATGATGGAAGAATCTTCTTGCTAAATCTAACTATTCCTTGGTTAAGTCAATGCTTCCAATAATTTAAACCCAGAGGCTGATTAAGATTATGATGGTAGGGGGGTTGAACCATCGGTTTCTACGTCTGAAATCAAGAAGGCCTATCGGAAAGCTGCACTTAGGCATCATCCTGACAAGGTACTTTATTTTCCATTAACTCAAATTCTTTTACATTATCATCTTTTTTCACAGAACTTCCAACCTTGTAGGCTGGCCAATTTTTGGCAAGAGGTGACAATGGGGATGATGGGATGTGGAAGGATATTGCTGAAGAAGTACGTAGGGATGCTGATAGACTTTTCAAAATAATTGGAGAGGCATATGCAATGCTGTCAGACCCTGCCAAGGTTTTTTTTTTTTACTTTTGTATTTCTGATTTTAAATAACAAATTTGTTGACAAAGGAGAATAGAAATTAGGAAATTTAAAATTCCTAACATGGGGAAGAGAAATAGTTTAAGTGCTAAAGTTCTCTTGGATAAATGTATGGTAGGAGCCTAAGATGGGATAAGTGAAAAGTAATAAAACAATATGTCCAAGTGCAAGAATCTTGACACTTGAGAAATAGATTATATCTCATATGTTCCTAGTGCTGCATGAAGGTTTTTGAATACTTCCGTATTACATTGGACAAATCTGAACTTATACAAAAGTTCCTATTATATTCTAGGAAATGAAATCAATATACAATCAATGCATATATATAGTTAGTCTGATGATTAAGCAATCAGAATAATAACTATTAAGATAGTCAATACTCCTCCTCAAGTTGGTGCAAAGATGTCACACATCCCTAACTTGCAAACTAGCCTGTGAAACATTTGTTTGCTAAGGCTTTAGTAAACACAAAAGCAAGTTGCTTCCCTGACGCCATATAACACAAGCTAAGTATGCCACTATTAACCTTCTCTGTGATAAATTGCATGTCAATATCAATGTGCTTCATTTGATCATGCTAAACAAGATTCTGAGCTATACTAATTGGCAGCCTTGTCACATAACAAGGACAACTTCTCTCTTTCTAGTAGGCCCAATTTTGCTAATAGTTTTTATACCCATAGAAGTTAACAAATTCCTTTTGCCATAGCTCTATATTTTGCTTCTGCATTGTATCTAGCAACCACACTTTGCTTCTTACTCCTCTAAGTAACTAAGTTTCCTCCCACAATTGTATAATATCTAGATGTAGATCTTATGTCTTCTAGTGATTCAGCCCAATTAGCATCTGTAAAGGTTTCTATGTGGAGGTGACCATGTTTGGAAAAAAGTAGTCCTTTCGCTACGCTAGATTTTAGATATTGCAAGATGCGAAAAACTACTTGCATATGAGATTCTTGCAGGTCATGCATGGATTGGCCAACTAAATTGACAACATAAGCAATATTTGGTCTCATTTGAAAGATAAATAAACTTCTCAACTAGCCTCTAATATCTCTCCTTATCAACTGCTTCTCTGATGGACTTCTATTGATCCATACATTCAAGAGAAGAAAGAATAAGTCTTTTGTTTAACTAAGGCACTCTTTTATGTGCTTTATCGATATTATCAGTAAAATCGCAGCAAGGACCTATCATTCTCCAACACTCAATTGTAGTCTGTGATTAATTTGTATGAAAAATATTGTGAAATATGTAGAATGAAAGTAGAATGTGAGAAAAACTTTCTTGATGTATATTGCTAAATGTCATAGGGTATTTTTTTTCAAGTATGTCACAGGGTATCTATACAAGAGGAGATAGCCTATTCTAGGAAACACAATTAATACAATAAATACAATTAATTCTAAAATCTCTAACTTCTAGGCTAAACTTTAGGGTCAACACTTTAATTTAGATTGATTTACATAATCATATCTGATTCATAACACTACCCCTCAAGCTAGAGCATATAAGTCTTAGGCACCAAGCTTGTTGCATAGGTACTTTATTAGAGGACCTCTAAGAGACTTAGTGAAGATACCTGTCAATTGATCATTTAAATTGACAAATTAGGTGGCAAGGCATCTGGATTGAATCTTCTTTCTAATGAAATGATAATCAATTTCAATATGTTTGGTCCTCTCATGGAACACTGAATTTGATGTAATTTGCATTGCTGCTTGATTATCACATACCAACTCCATTATATTGATGTTTCCAAATTTAACCTCCTGAAGTTGTTTTATCCATAAGAGTTCACAAGTTGCTAAAGTCATAGCACGGTAGTTAGCTTTTGCACTAGATCTTGCAACCTCATTTTGTTTTGTGCTTCTCCAAGAAACTAAGTTCTCACCGATGAAGACACTATCCTAAAGTGGATCACCTATCATATAGCGAGCCATCCCAATTTGCACCAATAAAGCCAAAGGCTTGGGAGTTGCGCTTGTCTTCGTATAACAATCCTTGGCAAGGTGCTCCTCTTTAATATATTGAAGAATTCAAACAACAATGTCCCATTGACCTATTCGGTGATTGTAGGAATTGGTTGACTATACTCACAGAAAAAGAAATATCTGAATGAGTGATAGTGAGATAGTTAAGTTTACCATTAAGTCTTCGATACCTTCCAGAATCTTCAAACAACTCCCCCTGTGTTGGAAAGAGTTTGACATTTGGATCCATTGGAGTGTCACACCTCAATTTACCATGCCTGTCTCCTCTGATAGGTCAAGTGCATATTTTCATTGTGAAATGGCGATACCAGTTTCTGATTGGGCAACTTCAATACCTAGAAAGTATTTTTAAGTTTTCTCGAATTGTTAATTAGGAAATGGTTACACAAATGTTGTTTGAGTTGAACAATACCTAAGGGATTGATTCGAAGGATGGTTTGGGAGTGGTGTGGGGTGGGGTGGGGTGGTTTAAGGGTCTAAACTATTGATTGTGAGTTTAATTAGTGAGTGGAGTGAGGTGGGTTAGAATGATTTGCAAACTATCCTAATCACTCAAATGTTTATTTTTCCAAAACAAGCTCAGCCATTATGATTCATCCTAAACTTTTGAACAACGAATTGAATCGACCAAAACAAGCTCTAGGAGATTGTTTGAGTCCATTAAGAGAGCGACTAAGTGAACATACTTCCCTAGACTCCCTCTAAGCAACAAAAATAAGCGGTTGCTCCATATAGACCTCTTCCAATTCACCATGAAGGAAGACATTCTTAATATTGAGTTGATAGAGGGGCCAATGATTGATGGCTGCAATTGATAAGAAGAAAGTGTCACTATAGTTAAGGCCTAAGATATGTGTATAACCTTTTTCAACCAAACGAGCTTTCAATCTTTCAACTTTACCATCTAAACCAATCTTGATTGCATATACCGATTGGCAACCAACTGGAGATTTTGAGGAACCAAGCATTGCTTACCTCCAACCTAGATGTGCAAGGGCAAGGAAGCTTCAGCTACAGAAGGAGGAGGAAATTACTTATGCAAAGAAAGCTTGGGCTCTTATACCATGAAGAATTTTGAGTAGTTTCTTGTGTATTGCATTGGACAAATCTGAATTTATAAAAAAGTTACTATTCTATTCTAGTAAATGAGGTAAAAATATTTAATATTAATAGATCAATAAAAAATAAATAAAAATAGGTACAAATATTAAATTGAGGTACCCATTCTATAGCGACTTTTAGCAACTTACCCTCTATTTTTGTGCCTTTAGTAGGTCTAGTATTTCCAGCAATGACAATAGATTTGTTATTTCTTTTTGTAGAAAAAAAAGACTTTTTAGATATGGGTGCTGGGGACAAATCTACAATAAATGCATATGTACAATCACTCCTATAAACAATAACAATTAAGATGGTCAACATTGCACAAACTGTAGTGACGAGTATTTATAGTTGCAGTGCGTTAACTAATGTGCTAAAAGGAAATGTAAGACATGGGCATAACTTATTGAAACGTGCCTACTGACTAGCTGAACAAATCATGGCTAAACAGAACAGCAACATTAATTAACATGATGCTTTAAGATGTACTAAATTCCTTCATGCATATACAAATTCCGTTATGTGTTTTTTTTTAATATATATTTTGCAGCGGGCACGATATGATGCAGAAGAAGAAATGAGAAATTCCCAAAAGAAGCGCCATGAGAGTAGCATGGCTAGAACTAATGTTGATACCCAGAGTTATCCTTTTGAACAAAGCAACACAAGATATAGGAGAGAGGTATTCAGACCATATGGTAACTCATCGTCGCGAGGGTCTGTGCCCAGCCGGTCTGGCAGATATTGAATATCCTTGTGAAATGTAAATCCATGGCTAGAATCCGGATCACAGCACTTCTCTTAAATTATCACCAAGGTAGATGAGTTATTGGCTGTTATTTACCTGCCTGACATATGCATCTATATACACTTTATCAAAGGTCAGCAATTCCTTTTCTCAGCTACCATTTGGCTTTATGTTTGGGGGTAAAGAACTTCGGCGATTTCACGAATCTGAGATACCATTGGAGAATCTTGTTCCGTCAATGCTTGTGATGATTGCCTTGGACACAAACACCTTTTATTTTTTGTATTACTAGCAAGAGAAAGAGAACATACTTGCATTCTGTGAAGGTTAAGTTCTTGCCGCTGACCTTTTCTGGTGAGCTAGGGGCTTGAGTATCTATGATTTTGGCTTCAAAATTGAAAGTTGAAACCAAGTGAGAAAAGAAAAAAAAATGAAGCTTGCAATTTTGCAGTGAGATTGAGAGGTCTGATTTGTTGAGACTTGTAAATGTTTTATAGATACTTTATCAAAAGGTTAACATTTAAGATGTACAGTGGAGTTAACTTGTATGTCACATCTAGTTGTGTCTGGAAGAATACATTAGAAGAAGGGAGTACCATTTTGCCCTGATTTACTGAGTGAGAACAAATCGAAATCCATGTTCCACTTGCAATGTAATATACTGAAATGTTTGGTTTTGTGTATTTAAGGTATTGGAACCTTTAAATGGTGTTATTTTTAAATGGAGAAAGTTTTCCCTTTTCTTTGAAACTTAGGAGTTAGGATTATTTTAAATTTAGTCTTATTTTATTTTAACTTTTTCAGTTTGATGTTGCTGATTATAACTAATGGCATTTTTTAGCCCTTGAACCAATGTTTTAAAATTTAGAATAATTATTGAATCAGAAAGATCTTCTAGTAATGAGTTGATTGGTTGAACTAATTATAAAAATTAAATGATGTTATAAATTTATTAATAAATAAAATGTTAGTAATTTCAAATATAATAATAATATATGAAATGTAAGCATAAGGTCCATAAATATTAAAAAAAAATGTAAATAAATTTATATTTTCACACATAATTTTTGTTGTAGTTTAGTAATTCATATTGACATAACATGTACTATAAAATATGAAACGTCTAAACTAAGCAAAGAATAAAGTTTGATTGTACTTATCTAATATCGTTTTATCTTGTTTATTTAAGTTTAATTAATTTTAAGTTAATGCCATCAGATATTAAGCTTACGAATTGAGTAAGTTCATAAAAAAAAACAAAGAAAATTGCACAAAAGAATTTGTCTTTTCATGAATGAACCATCCGATTATCCAAGTGTTTGTCTAATTCAGATTGAAGTTGTTTAGGACGACGCAAGGTGATCTAAAATAGTCTGACAATCAGAATAATTTAAGATGATAAAAAATAATTGGTCCAAGTGCACTTTTAGTCCCATAACTTTTACTTGATCTCAATTTGCTCTTATAATTTTTTTGTTGCATTTTTGGTCCCATATCTTTTGCTTAGCTTGCATATTTGGTCACGTGTTGCACTTTTGGTCTCATATATTTTAATTAGGTTGTAGAATTGGTCTCATATTTTTTAGTCGGATGCAGAATTGGTCTCAGATGGTGAAATTTTTTGTAAAGATATGAGAGCAATTCTGTAACCTGATCAAAAGATATGAGACCAAATCTGTAATGTTTTGCAAAGATATGAGATCAAATCTATAATATTTTGCAAAGATAAGAGACTAAAAGTATAACAAAAAAAATTATAGAATCAAATTGAGACCCAGCAAAATTTGGCAATCAAAATGATTCACGATGATCTAAAATAGTCTCACAATGCCCTTTTATTTACCAACAAAAAAAAAGTCTAACAATCAAAATGATTTTTTTTTGGTCAGAATCAAATATCCATTGATGAGAAAGACAGAAGAAAGATACAATTTGAACACAACCTTACGCTCCACAGATCAGATACAATAGTATAGGAGAAGAAAGAAAAATCCTAGGCAACATACCTAAGACAGAAAATAAGATCCAGATCTCCTATACAGTCAGATCTACAAAATATCTAAAAAAAGATAAGGAAAACTTGGAAAATAAATCAAGAGGCAACACACCCTCGTCCCTCTCATAGAGATAAATCTTCTTAACCCGTTTTCTTCTTTGTTTGAGCTCCACTTGCAGATCTGAAAAACATACAAAAGACAAGAAGAAAACCCTTTCCTAATGAAAGGGGGAAAACCTTCTCTAATAGAAGACAAAACCTTCCCTAATGGAGGAGAAGAGCCTCCCTAATGGAGGAGAAAGACAAAAAAACATACCTAAAGGGCGGGGGTTACCGCCGCTAAGCAGCGGCAACCCTGAACGCTGCAGATCTGGAGAGCGGCGAGGCGGAAGCTGTAGAGAGAAGGCAGAGAAAATTGAGAAGAGAGAAAGCTGTTGTGATGTTAGAAAGTAACAATCAAAATGATTCAATTACACAAATTGAGACGTTCTTCACATCGGGTGGTTAAATCAATCGGACTAAAGGGTCTAATCCAATTTTTTAGACATGGCATTGAACATACGGCCGTTTGATCATTAGAGAATGAAACATGTAGGTTCAATAAACCAAATGAATCTTTTATTCTGGTAACAAGCGATAGGCTGTGATCAGGAAATTTGGAAAGGGTAAAAATGAGGTGATCTAGAAAGAAAAGAATGAAAGAATAGGGTGTTACATAGGAAATTCCATTGATGAGAAGATTTAATACAAAAAGAGAAAAGGTTAAAGGGTTATTTTGGTCCTAAATGTATGTCTTAATATCCATTTTGGTTCATTATGTTTTAAAATGTTCAAATTGGTCCTAAATGTTGGCAAAATGATTCATTTTGGTCCTAAATATTGGTAAAATATTTCATTTTGGTCCCAAACTATTGAATTTGGTCATATTTCTCTCGTCTTTCATTTCAAGTTCAAAGGAATTGTTAAGAGGAACTCGAAACTCTGAATTTGCTGTCACATTCGAATTTGAAACAGAAGAGAGATATGATCAATTTTGTTTACTTAACCATAAAACGAGCGGTCTACTTTTAGGATCGATTTGATCTCGTTTGCTGACTATCCCGACTTGATAGAGAAAATACTCTTTGAGAACAATATGTAGCTCTAAACTCGTCACGTTTGAACTTGAAACAAGCCATATTCAATAATTTAGGACCTAAATGAGACATTTTGCAAATATTTAGGATCAATTTGAACATTTTGAAACATAATGGACCAAAATGAACATTAAGACATACATTTAGGACCAAAATGACCCTTTAACCAAGAGAAAATAAAAAAAATGAATGAACTACATTTGGATGTCATAATTGGTAGGTGTTACATTCTTTTCTTTATTAAAAACCTTCAAATAATATATTTACTTAAACCATTCAATTATACTTGGTTTTATTTCATTTCATTAATGACCATTAATTTTCATCTTCGCAAAAACTCTTTAACATACCTTTAAAAATTGAGTAAAATAACTTTCCGGTCCCTGATTTATACACTCGCTGACAGATAGGTCCCTAAATTTTACCCATTGTACTAGCCGGTCCCCGAATTTTGCAAACGCTGTACTAATTGGTCCCTCCGTCATATTGGCGTTACAAAAATGCTGACGTGGCCATAACGGACGCTGACGTGTCCCGTTATCGCCACTTCAGATACCATTATATTCAAAAAAAAAAAAACTGTCACGTCATAAAATAGTGACACATAAGCATTTTCTCATTGCACTTATAGGTCATTGACCCATTTTTATTCCATTATTCTCAATTCTCCCTCTTTTTCATCATTTTCATTCATTTTAGTCCCAAATCCTCAAAATAAAATTATAGTGTCCCAAAACTCTTTCAAACATTCCAATTTAGTCCTTAAAAATATTAAAAACCCTAAACTCTAAACCTTAAAACCTCAAACTCTAAACACTAAACCCTAAAAAAATTCCAAGTTCAACAATTAGGTCCTTGACCCATTTTTATTTCATTATTCTCAATTCCCCCTTTTTTCATTATCTTCATTCATTTTAGTCCCAAATTCTCAAAATAAAATTGTAAAGTGTCCCAAAACTTTTCCAAACATTCCAATTAGTCCTTAAAAATAATAAAAACCCTAAAACCCTAAACTCTAAACCCTTAAACCATAAAACCTAAACCCTAAACCCTAAACTATAAAACTTAAATTTTTTTTAATCTTCATTTTCATCTTCCCAATTTAACATAAATTCCTAATTTTTTTAATCCCTAAATCCCCCTAATTTTTTTAATCTTCATCTTCTCATCAGTTCATCATCATCATTCATCATCTTCATCAGTTCATCATCATCATCATTCATCAGTTGATCATCATTCTCAGCAAATCATCTCAGTTTCGAAACTGAGAAAAAAAATCGTCTAGCAAACATGTTTCGAAACTCAGCAAATCATCTCATCATCTTCATCGGTTAAGCAAATCAACTCAACAAATCCTAGAAATCGAACAGCGAAATCCTTAGAAGAAATCCCAGAAGTCGAACAGCAAAAAAATCCCAGAAATCGCAGAAATCGAACAGCGAAAAAATCCTTCGAAGAAGGTCGGATCTGGAAGAAATCCCAGAAAAAGAAGGTCGGATCTGAAAGGATGATGTGTCTAAAGAAGGGTTGTTTAGATACACGATTCTTCGAGGGTTCGTCACCATCAAGTTTCCTCTCTGTGCTTGTGCTCTCATCTTCGATTTTGCTCTCCCTCTCCCTCTCGGTTTAAGATGAAGATGATAATGATGAAGATCAACACGCTGGCGGTGGATGAAGATGAAGGGATGATGAATTGATGATAATGATATGGGCTAGAGAAGATCGATCAACATACCAAGAGGAAAGAGAGTTGAGTTCAGGAAAGAGAAGCGAAGGAATGAGAGAGAAGAATGGTTGGAGAATAGAGAACTGGAATTGGAAGAGAGGCAATTGACATGGGCTAGAAGGGAGTTTGAGAAAAGGTTAAGGTTGGAGCAGGAGTTCGATGAGGAGATGGAGGAGAAGATGGAGGGAGATGAGATGGAGTGGAT
>QANZ01029285.1:12656-28663 GCA_003254925.1 Chamaecrista fasciculata | reverse complement strand
AAAATAACAAATTAGTTATAACTACCTAATGGTTAGGTTTGTTATTTTAGTTTATTAAATTCCAACAAAAATGATGGGACTAGGCGCATGGGGAGTGAATCTCTTTGGGAAGATTTGATCTTCCAAATTGATTCTCCAAGATTGCATTTGGATCCAAATTATAATATTAAGGTAATATTATAATTAGGAATTCAAGTCCTAAAATCATGATATTAGTGTAATCTCATGATTTAATAATTTGATAATTGTTTAATTTTGGGAAACCCTAATTATAATTATCAAAGCCTAAACCCTATATATAGATATAGCTAGAAGTCGACTTTGACACTAGTCTCTCATACCTTGGGAATTTCGACTTTAGCTAGCAAAGTTCACAAGATCAAAATCGTTTTGAGTCTTGGTGAAAGTTTGTGAGAGAAAACACAACCCTAATCTTTCTAGAGAGAGAAAGTGGCGCAAACCCTAGAATTGTTTTAGGATTTGTGAGTTGGAGTTGTGTGTGAGATCAAGAACCACATTCTTGATCAAAAGGCGCCATCTTATCTTGGAGTTTGAGAAGTGTTCTTGAACCCAAGAACACCGTAGATAAGGCTCCCAGTTTTCTTGGTGAAGTGAACGTGGCTAGCATCTAGGCATCTGCCAAACTGTTCGTGTGGATCACCGGTGGAGGGAGCACACTCGGAGTGGAATCCTCACATTCGTAAACGCAAATAACAGCCATCGACTTGGGTAAATTCTTGACCTTACACCGATACAAATCCATATAGCGGATCTATTGGGAAAGAAATCTCTATGTATGGTTTAGTTTTTTTGTTTTATACACGTTTCCGCTGCTTTATATGCATGGCGATTTCCCAACAGAAGAAAGCAGGAAAACTGATAATGTTGTGTATAGAGAAGTATTTCAAAATGTTAGATGACTTATTAATATGAATAAGGTAGACTGAATTGTTTTATATTTTACATAATGATATCGTTTTGATAATGATATGTTGGATAAGCACTATAGCATGGCTATGTACCAAACAGGTACCCTGTAACATATTTCTGTAACACGACTACACGTGCATCGCACGGGGCAAGACCTAGTTGGTCTTAAAAGTAGACTTCTCGTTTCATGGTCAAACAAGCGAAGTTGATCATATCTCTCTCATTTCAAATTCGAATGCGACGAATTCAGAACTATGAATTTCTTTTAACAAGTCATTTGAACTTAAAATGAGAGACGTGAGAATATAGTTTGGGACCAAAATGAAACATTTTGTCGACATTTGGGACCAATTTGAACATTTTGAAATATAATGGACCAAAATGAACATTAGATCATACATTTAGGACCAAAATGACCATTTGACCTTTTTTTGGCACTTTAAAAAGATAAAAAAAGAGATAGAGACAAATTGTAGCTACTATAAAATAATTAATATGTGAGATTTACCCTTCTTCTCTTTATCTCTTTCTTTATTTCTCTAAAATGAAAAAGGTAGAGACTAAATGTAGAAGATCTGAATCCGAGCATACAATCATGCATTACTTCACATTTTTTATTTTTTGTTTGTAAAAAGTTTACTCATAAAATAGGATTACAATCGGTACATATTAAAGTGAATTTGAGATCAAAAAGTCAAAAATTATGCAAAATTAGTCTTCAACCACTTTCAGACTCAATTTAATTTCATTTAGACATTTACTAACGGCTCTAACAGGGTAGAAAAACTCATCAAGAATAACTCATACTTCTTAACTCGTCATATTAAGACTTTATAAAAGAGTGATATAACCAATTTTGTTTATTCGATCGTGAAACGAGCGAGTCACTTTTAGAAACTTAATTTGATTTCATCAGCTGATGGTTTCAACTGGATAAAAAAAGTATTTGTCAAAAGTGATGTGTAGCTCTAAATTCATCACATTCGAACCTAAAATAATTGGAGAAATATGACAATATTAAATAATTTGTGATCAAAATTGAGCAACTATGATTACAAGAAAGATTAATTTAAATTTCTGAAAAATCTTGGACTAAAATCAAATTTTAAGATATCCAACCAATTTAAACATTAATATTGGAGATTAACTAAAACAATTTAATGACATTCATGGTACTAAATACTAATAATAGGTAACTAATCTTTTTTTTAGCAATTTTAGACGTTCTCAATGATGCTTTTGTTGAAAAAGGAAATTTTAGTCTATCGTGGAGTTGTTTTTTTACTCTAACAAGAGTTAACTTCCACCAAAACAATAAAATAAATAGTTAATGAGTCATTTGTAATAATATGAGGATTATTAAAGTTTAAAATACTTTTATATTTTAAAAGTTCAACGTTCGTTCGGTTTGGCTTCTAGCCAAAAATAATTTTGAATGGCTTTTTCTTTAATTTCTTTCTTTTTTCGTTTTGGTTACAATTTTTGAAGATTCCAGATCGTGGTAAGCAAAAGCTACTAAGCTAGCCAATATTATATGTATTGGTGCTATTAAATAAATAATGCTACGTGTTTTAATTTCCCCCACCTCAAGAGTTAGGTTAGATTGACAAGTGTTACATGCAACTATTTGCTACTTGTAAGGATAGAAAACTTATCTTGGATTTTTGCATGTGCAGGATGAACATGAAAAAAAAAATAGGATGAACATGAAATGAAGGAGGGAGAATATGGAAATTAGAAATTAATCAAAGAATATAGTTAGCAATTACAAGTGCTAATTAGTAATTACCATATTTTAATTTCAGACAAGTGAATTTTTTATTATAAAATTTTGCGGTAAATTTACTTTCTCTTTTAAGTATCTATTTTGTATTAATTCCATCAAAAGTATTTATGAAAACTTCTAATATAATCTTACAAATACAAATACACTCACGACTAGGGGTGCAATCTCAATCCATTACTCACCCACTCAATCACAATATTAATCAACCTCAACCCAACTCATTTAAATAATGAGTCAAGATGGGTTGGGTCCAAAATCGACCCATTAAAATTTGGGTTAGGTTAAGTAAAACTCATGGGTTACCCAACTCAACCCAAATTTGTATCAAAACTACGTAGTTTCATGAAATGGGATGAATATGAATTTTATAAACTTTTGCAAAAATTACAAAATGCCTCTCAAATAATTTCAAAATTTACAAAAACATCCCTGATCCATAATATTTGAGGACTAAAATGAAATTTATAAAAAAAATTTGGACCATATTTTAATTTTGAAAAATATTGGAAAAAGGATAAAATTACATATTAGTCCTAAATTTGGAAAATGAATATATTTTAGTCCCACCAAATTGTGAGTTAAGTGGAAAGAAGATGAATTTCTCAAATTTCTGCAAAAATTACAAAATGCCTCTAAATGTTTTCAAAATTTACAAAAAAAGTCCTCAGATCATGCTATTTGAGGACTAAAATGAAAATTTTAAGAAATAATTAGAGTCAAAATGTAATTTTTAAAAATATGAAAAAGGTAGAAATTACAAATGAGTCCAAAATCTGAAAAAAGAATATGATTTAGTTCTAAATTTGAATAATTTAAAATTTTTTTTCATTAATTAGTTTATAAATTAAATAATTCCATAATATAAATATTTTAAGATGGGTTCATGGATTGGGTTCATTGATTTTATGACCCACCCATGACCCACACATAACCCATTTATGACCCACCAACTTGTGACCCAACCTAAAACTAACCCAACTTACCCATTTTGCCACCCCTACCCACGACTCACGAGCGAATAAGAACTTGAGTCTGCAGTCTGTGCTAGGTTATGGATATAAAATTAAAATGACAATATTTGGAGGCTAATTAGCTTATTATGATATTAGATAATATTATAAGTAGTATAATATCTAGAGTTAATTACTTCTTTTAAGGTTTGATTGTGACTTTAAGAGGAACTAGGGTGAGAAAATTTTAGCCGCCCAAAAAATTTTCTCTCTCATAAGAGTTGAGTTTTCTCTCAAACTCCTCCCCGTGAGGGACCACCTCTCTCTTTCATGAGAGATTTCACCCTATTTCATATCAGGGTTATTGGCGGCGCCTCTCAGCTTTGTCCTTCTACAGCGGTGCTATTTTCTGTGTGTCTTCTGCGGTGGTGGTTTTTAAGTTTAGGTGGTTTTCGGAGGTTATCCTTCCCAGATCTGTGTGCTCTCTGCTAGTGTCCGTGTGTTTTCTAGGGCGAGTTTTGTGGCGGCAACATTCTGGATCTGGGATCCCACAGCGTCGATTTGGTCTGTTTTTTTTTTGTGTTTCCAGTTCTTTAGATGGTTGTAGCTTTAGTTGGATCTCTAGATCTGTTAACTTGGCAACTGATTGTCTTGTCAATTTATCTGACATGAAGATGAGTCCTCTTGGATGGGTCCTATTTGTAATTTTTTGAAAATTTTTTGAGGTCAATATGTAATTTTTGCAAAATTTGTTATGGTTAAAATTACAAAATAGCTCTAAACGGTACCAAAGTGTTAATAGAAAATACCACAGGGTACCAAAGTGTCAGGTTTCAAACCACAGGGTACCAAAGTGAAATAGGGTTAAACCACAAGATACCAAAATGTAATTTATCCAAAAAAAAATATATGTGAACTCATTAAAAAAGGAATATGTCAATAGTCAACTCCTTAACAAAAATGTCAGTTATTTTTTCTTTACAAAAAATGTTACGTCACTTTTAGTAAACAATATTTGACGAAAATAGATTCTGGACTGCGCTCTAAAACATAAGGATAGGATTGAGTGGGTGAGTGGGTGAGTGGGTGTTGGGCTGTATTTGAGAAAAATCTCAACTCAACCCAAAGATTAATTTACGAGTTGAATTAGATTAGGTTTTTTAATTTATAAAACTCAATCCGAATCAACTCAAATTGAAGAGCACTAGAGCAAGTTGAGTTTGTATTTTCTTTAAAAAGAAAATTAATTTACGGGTTCACAAATTGAATTGGGTTGAAAAACCACGAACCTACAAGTCAACCTGCAAGTATACGAGCTGAAAAACTTGAACCCAATTTACAACTGCGGATTAGATTGGTTTTTGCAAGTTCATAGGTTGGCGGGTTGGCCCTACGACTAAAATTGAATAAAAAGAACATAAATAACTAAGTAAAATCTACCCCAAACATGAGGTTTTGTCCAAATTAAATTTAAATATATGAACACGTAAGGATGAACATAAGTGGAAATAGAGAACACAATTTACAAGTGATTCAACACCATATATTTAGTATTGGACAAAAATGACTTTTTTAATATCATAAGTTTAGAGTCAATTTTATTTTTTTAAAATATTTATCTTGTATTAATTTAATCTTATTTATTTATCAAATTTTTTAATGTAAGTTTAATTGATATCTAATGACGTAATAAAATTGATTAACTTACTATACATGTAGATAATCTTGCAAATACGATCACACAATTAAACCACTTGGAAAACGTAACTGGGCTGTTCGGGATTCATTAATAATAGTTGTTTTTTTAATCATTATTTTAAGCTAAAAATGTTTCATAGTTAATTCTTAATTGGTCCCTGCTTATTAAGTATAATTTTGGAACATATATCTTTCCTAATTAATTTAGATGTTTCGAAATCTTGTAAAATCCAACATATTACTGAAAATTCTTAATAAACTCAACATTATTCAAAATTCAAATGGTTATTTAAAAATAACAGTTAAAGGAAAAATAACAAAACAGATTCAGCATTAAAAGCAAGTTTAACATTCAAAGCAAATTAAACATAAAATTATTTGTGTTTTTTTATATTTTTATAAGATATCTCATAAGTCATTAAACAACTTTAAAACATTTTTTTTTTCATAAAATACCTCATTTTATTGGAATATATTTATTTATTTTGCTTTAAGAAAATGTCAATTTTCAAGATCGTAAAACAATCATATATATATATATAAATATATTTAAATGAAATCTTAATAAATTTAGAATTTGAAATTGAAATTGATTTGTCTAAATAAACTTGTAAGTTGGTAAGATCTTAATATTTAGGGTAAATTACACTTGGGTATCCTGTGGTTTGAAACCTGACACTTTGGTACCCTGTGGTATTCTCCATTAACACTTTGGTACCATTTGGAGCTATTTTGTAATTTTAATCATAACAAATTTTGCAAAAATTATATATTGATCCCAAAATTTTTTTAAAATTTTCATTTTAGTTCCTAGATAATATGTATCGACTATCGAGGGACCTATTTGTAATTTTTAGAAAAGTTTTTGGGGTCAATATGTAATTTTTGCAAAATTTGTTATGGTTAAAATTACAAAATAGTTCCATAGGATACCAAAGTGTTAATGGAGAATACCACAGGGTACCAAAGTGTCAGTTTCAAACCACAGGGTACCAAAGTGAAATAGGGTCAAACCACAGAGTACCAAAAGTATAATTTACCGTAATATTTAAATTGAAATTTTATTGACCATTAATGTAAGCACTTGATCGAGGACCTAAGACAGTCATGATAGAAAATGAGTAGGCTACTATGTTTTCATGTCTTTGGACATAGAGGAAAATATTTCTCTCATTCCCATACATAAACCAAGAGCAATTATCAAAATGAAGTTAGAGTTTCATCTTCACACTCTAAGAATAGCCGAGTATTAAAATATCTTATTAATATGAATGTGCCATTAAATTAATTACTCCAACATGCACAAAATATATATGTAATATTTTAATCTTACAATTCTACTATTTCTCTTTACATGAAGCTTACAAATATTAATTTCTATATAAAACTAAATATTTATTACATCACTTTAAATTTGAGTTTTTTTGTTACATCTTTGAGATTGTTTTTACAAATAATATAACTTCAAATAATGCCAATTTTTTAATCAAGACTTCTTGCAAATCACAAGATAGCTTTGGTATCACCACCACCATCATGATCATCATGGGGCTTGCTGGAAAGATTCTTCACAAGATGAGGAGGAGCCATCAATACTCCTGTAGGTCTTGGATGATAACATCATTGAAGAACAAGATAATAAAGATATATAATATTTCATCTTGGGTCTGGCTTGAACTTGGGCCTTCCTATGAACATCAGGAGAAAAAGCACTTCGAGAAATCGTGGGAGGAGGAGGAACTAATGCCCTGGAAGCTCTTGGATCAACCTATGCCAAATTTCATGAGGCTGTTGGTGTATGAGGAAGATCATAAGTGAAAAATCACTCCACAAGGCTTGAAAATTAATACGGCATATGAGTTTTCTTGTTGCATCTTTCTTCAATTTTGAGATTTGTTGTTGTATTTTCGAGGTTGTTCGAACAAAGGACATAACTTCAAGTAATGATATTTTTTTTATCATCAAAACTTCATACAAATCATCGGATGACTTTTGCCCTTTCATTCTCAAACTAATTTCGTCCACTTCAACATTCCAAGTTGAATGGATGAGTTTGATGCATGTTTCTTTACATAACATCTGCAATAATCTGCAATAAGGATAAATGATATTTATAAGTCATCAAATCAATACAATCACGAGAGCAATATAATATTTAAACAAATTTAATTTGACAACACAATACTACTTGACGACAGTTTAAATCTCATGAATTATTGATATAGTTTGTCACAACTTAAAAGCAAAATCTATCTTGTAAAAATATGATATATAATACATACATTAAAAAACAAGTCAAGTGGAAGACTACCCTAAACCAATTATAGAAGTCAGTATTGCCTAAACTTTTATTAAAATTATTTATAAGTAAAGTAAAAAAAAGAAGGGAGAAACTTCCATGCCTCCATGCTGAAACTATATGGGAAATACAATAGAAATTTAAGAAGAAACGAAGAAGTCAAGAAGAAACGAAATAGTAGTTTTTCAAAAATAACAGAAAAATAAAAATCAAAAGAAGGGAGAAGCTTTAATTAGTGGGAAGAACGAGAATCAAGAGCAGAATGATAATCATATACCTTTAGGCTTCAGATTTTAGGCTTTAGGCTTCAGAATGAGCGACGTTGAGAGAGAAGAGGAAAGGAACGACAACGATGGGTGACGACAATTTTGTGGAGAGAAGAGGAAAGGAACGACGACAACGATAGGTATCTTTGGGTGGTGGCACAATTGACTAGGGTTTGAAGTTTTAAGAAGATTCGTGAGTGTGTAGAGAAGAGGAAAGGGACGAGTGTGTAGCGGCTAGAGTGATTCGCTCGTGAGTGAATATGTCAATTGCTAAGAAAAATTAGGGTAAGTAAAGTAAAGTGAGAGAGAGGAGAAAATGTGGCTGAGAGTGAAAGCATATTAGGTAAGATATTATATAGAAATAAAAAAAATATATTACATATATATGTGGGCTCGTTGGTTGGATTGGGTTTACAACTCCTGAACCCGTAGCCCAACCCGCATACCTGTGGGCTCAATTTATATGTGAAGAGTAGCGAGGATCTATTTATATATGGGAGGTGAGGGAGTGCTTTTTAGTCTAAGCAATGTGGGACTTAGATACAACTCAATATAATAATGACTTTTACTACATATTTTAATTCCATAGTGTGAAGTTGAATGCTTCGTATGAGTAATTTGTTACATTCCGATCATACAACTTTATGTAACGCTTACACGAGTCTCTAGATCTCGTGATCTCACATTGATTATAATGTGACTTCAATCATAACCTTATTTTTTATTATCCATATACTGGATGTATCATGTGAGTAACTTTATATCGTCCATATCATAATTAATAATAGTGTACCAATTATGAACAATTGACCATTTAATGTTATACAATGATGATCAAGAAAATTAGCATTGTGATACTTCCTATTATTTTTATAGAATACAATTGAGCAACGGAATCTCAAGATCTCACACATTGATTGATTTTACTCTCAAGTTTAGAATTTATTTATATTAAAGCTATGTAGTTAAATGTCCTTAGCGAGTTGTTTGTTACAAATTGATTGTTTAACTTCATTATGTAGTAAAATCACATTCTGTATCTCTAATTTGTAATTTTTTTTGGTTAAATATAAAATCTTTTAAAACTCTTTTACCAAGAACATTTATTTCAAATTCTTCAAATGCTCGATGAAAAACATAAATTAGAAAAGTTCGCCCTTTTCAAATTATTTTTTTTTATCAAAGTGAAAATATATTTTAATTTTTTTATGGAAATATAAAAAATTTAAAAGTAATTCTCTTCTAAATATTTTTAATAATAACTTTATATTGTCTATATCATAATTACATATAGTTAGATATTTGACGTGAGTAGTGTACCAGCTATCAAGAATCGACCATTTAATGTTATACAATGATGATAAGAAAGTTAGCATTGTGATACTTCCTATTATTTATATAGAATACAATTGAGTATAAGAATCTCAAGATCTCACACATCGACTGATTTTACTCTCAATTTTAGAAGTTATTTATATTAAAGCTATGTAGTTAAATGTCCCTAGCGAGTTGTTTGTTACAAATTGATTGTTTAACTTCATTATGTAGTAAAATCACATTCTGTAACTCTAATTTGTATTTCTTTTTGGTTAAATATAAAATTTTTAAAACTCTTTCATCATGAACATTTATTCCAAATTTTTCAAATGCCCGATGAAAAACATAAATTAGAAAAGTTCACCCGTTTCAAATTATAGTTTTTTTTTTATCAAAGTGAAAATATTTTAATTTTTTTATGGAAATATAAAATTCTAAAAGTAATTCTCTTCTATTTTTTTTAATAATTTTCAGCTACCACCTTCATCAAAAGAATTTTGAATAAATAATTAATTTATCCCTTGGATTGTTCGGGTACTATTATTTTAGTCCTTAAACTTTTGAAATAATTAGTTTAGTTCTAGAATATTCATAGTTTGTTGCAATTTAATTCCTTTAAGGACTAAGTTACATTGCTAGAGTGTTCATGGAAACTACAAAAAAAAAAAAAAAGTATTATTTGTGGCGAGTGTAAGGTGGCCACTGAAATGTTAGTTACTCAATAAACAATTAGAGACCAAAATGATAACACCCATACAGTTTAAGTTTAAGTAATACAATGTTAGTTACTCAATAAAATTTTCCAAATTTCATACACACCAGAGGAGTTAGTGACACAATTTAATTTCAAAATGAGATATAAACATTTCTAAATTAAATGAGAGATGAATTACAACATAATAAAGCATACTTAAACTGAGAAATGAGTTTAATTTCCAAATTTCATTGATTTCTTTTGGCTTTGTTGCAAGCAAATGTGATCATTCACTATTTATTAGAAGGCGTAATGGTTAAGTTCTTTATGTGCTTGTGTATGTAGATGACATTCTTATCACCGGTACCTCTTCATATGATATTGCTGCACTCATTTCTCAATTAAACTCTACATTCTCTCATAGCAAATAGAAATTTAAGTTTTTCGAACTGAAAATTCTTTTTTTTTTGTTGAAAAAAATTGGAAATTATTTTTAAAGAATTTTAATATATTATAAACATCATGAAGCATAAAATCAATTGAAAATGGATACCACCGTACAGGAAGACAAATGTTTCTTTTACAATCATTTTACTTTGGTATTATTATGAATTTAGAGAAACATGTAATTGTGAAAGAAGAGACTTAAGCCAAGAAACTTCACTAACAACAACAACTAACTCATGATATTTTGCTTCTGTGCTGCTTCTAAAGACTACACATTGCTTCTTTGATGCCCAACTCAACAAATTTCCACCTAAATAAACACGGAACCCAGTAGTACTCCTTCTGTCATCAATATTAGTTCCCCAATCTACATCACAAAATGATGAAATAGAGAAATCAGTAGGCTTGGTAAATAGTAAACCATACGAAGAAGTCCATTTAATATATATCTCAATATCTTTTTGACAGCTTGCCAATGAGCATGAGTTGGAGATTACATGAATTGGCACACACGATTAACAGCATAGAAGATATCAGGCCTTGTAAGTGTAAGATATTGGAGTCCACCAACCACACTTCTGTAAAAATGAGGATCAGAAAAAGGAGGACCCAAATCTTTGCACAATTTAACCCCTTTTGACATAGCAGTAGGTGAAGTAGTGAGATTTATCATGCCTGTCTTTTGTAACAGATCATCCACATACTTTTCTTGTGAAAGAAGATAAGAACCATCAGCATTACGAGTAACTTTAATACCCAAAATATAGTCAAGCTTGCCAAGATTTTTAAGAGAGAATGTAGAGTTTAATTGAGAAATGAGTGCATCAATATCATATGAAGAGGTACAAGTGATAAGAATGTCATCTACATACACAAGCACATAAAGAACTTAACCATTATGCCTTCTAATAAATAGTGAATGATCACATTTGCTTGCAACAATGCCAAAAGAAATCAATGCTTGAGACAATCTAGAGAACCATACCCGTGGAGCTTGCTTCAACCCATAGAGGGATTTATGAAGCTTACAAACTAGAGATTTATCAGCAACTACAAAACCCTGTGGTTGTTGCATGTACACATTCTCTGTTAAAATGCCATTTAAAAAGGCATTATTGATGTCTATTTGGTTTATACTCCAGTTATTAGCTAGTGCTAGAGTTAAATAAGCCTTATGGTAGAAGGGTTAACAACTGGAGTGAAGGTCTCATGAAAATCCAATCCCTCTTTTTGAAGAAAACCCTTTGCCACTAAACATGCTTTATACCTCTCAATACTGTCATTTGACTTCTTGACTCTTAAAACCCACTTACATCCTATTGCAAGAAATCCTTTAGGAAGAGGAACTAAGAACCAAGTAGAATTCTTTTGTAAAGCCTGAAATTCATCATTCATGGCACTTTTCCAAGTAGGATCTATTAAAGCTTCTGAAACACTATTAGGCAAAGTATGAGTTAGAAACACTTGGTTTTAAAAACCCCATTTTTAGAACGTGTAGTCATAGGATGACAAGGAATAAGAGATCTATGAGATTGATTTGACTGATTTTGTGATACTGGAGTAGGAGAGGAATTTGAATGTGAAGATGGTAATTTTGATGTGGGTGTGGGTAATAGTGAGGAATGAGAATGGGAAGAGGTGGGTGTTGGTAGTAATGGTGGGAGAGATGGAGAAAAAAATTGTATTTGATGGTTGTGAAGAGGAAGTAGAGGATGAGATGGAAGTTGTAGGTGAAATTGGTGCTGAAGAGGAAGATGGAATAATAGTAGGTGTGGTTGGAAAAGTAATAGTGGAGGAAATATGTTAAGAGTTTGAATTATGAGATTGAAATGGAAAAACATTCTCATCTAAAACAACATCTCGGGCTATGTAAATCCTTTTTGTAGCAAGATCAACACATTTATAACCATGATGAAAGAGACTATAGCCAAGGAAAATACAAGGAGTAGATCAAAACTGAAGCTTATGATGGTTATAAGTCTTGTAAATGGGAAACAAGAACAACCAAAAGTTTTGAGAAAAGTACAGTTTGGTTTCTTTTTGTGTAGTGTTTCAAAATGAGAAATATTATACAGCACATAGCTAGGTAACCTGTTTATCAAATGTACAGCAGTTGCAAAAGCATCATCCTAACAATTCATGGGAAGTGAAGCACGAGCCAACAAAGTGAGACTAACTTCTGTTATTTGCCTATTCCTTCTTTCTGCAAGGCTATTTTGTTTAAGCAAGTGGGGACAACTTCTTCTATGCAGTATACCATGATCATTCAAATATTTTGAGAGGGATCTGTATTCTCCTCCCCAATCAGATTGAAATGCCTTGATCTTACAATTCAATTGTAGCTCAACATGTGTTTTAAAATCAATAAAAGCTTGCATGAAATCAGATTTTCTTCTCAACAAATATAACCATGAGAAACGTGAAAATGAATTAGTAAAATGAACACAATACTGACAACCACCTGTGGAAATGACATGTGCAGGACCCCACAGATCAGAGTGAACAAGCTCAAGAGGAGTAGAATATGTATTATGTGTAGAAGGTGAAGGTGATTTGTGAAATTTTCTAAAACAACAAGATTGACAAACTGAAATAGAATTATTAATATTGGGAATTGCAATATTACAATCATGTAAAACCCTCTTAACAACAGAGGAAGAGGGATGCCCAAGCCTATTATGCCAAAGAGAATACAAATCAGAAGAAGAAGTTCTAGAAAGACTAGTAGTAGTAGGTACAATAGAATTGCAAGATGTATTATTCAAAGAATTCATAGGTACAGAAGAAGAAAAGTGAGTTTGAACAGTTGAAGAGGATCCTTATTGTAGTTGTAATACCCCTAGATATTATATTAATCATTAGACTTAGTACTTGACTCAAAAGTAAATTACTTAGCTGATCTGAAAGTCTTTATGAGCTTGTGGTTAAATTTTAGGAGCAAACGGAACTTAAAATTTTATCCGGGTCTTTCTCTAGACCCGACAAATGCCACTTTTGAGTGTAACTTGAAAGACGTTAGAAGTAAACTTTTGAAAAATAAATTATATATTTAGAATCTACTCTTCAAAACGAATCCAACGGTATATATTTTATTGAAAGATTCTATTTTTAAAAATTTTGTTTCAAGGGACTATTTTGAAGTAAATATATTTTTATTGGTAAAGAAAAGTAATTTTAGCCAATAAAGCCATGAACCTGAATTTTGTTTCCCTCTCTCGTGACTTCTAGAGAATTCTAAAAAAATAAATAAATAAATAAAATAATAGAACAAAGGAAAAAGGAGATCAAACCCACACTCATTTTTGACTCATACCTCCCTCATATCATCTCCTCCATTTCTCTCTTCCTCCCTCACCCACAAACACCACCGCCACCACACCCCAACCAGACGGAGGCGCTGCCGCCTCTGGACGTCAGAACCGCCGCCAGAGACGTCCCTTCCAGCTGCACTACCGTCTTCTTCTTCTTCTCCTCCTCCTTGGTTCGTTCCTTTCTCTCTCTTTCTCTCATTCTTTCAAACTTCTTCTAAGTTTATTTTAATGGTTTAAATTTTTGATTTGCTGCTATAAATTAGTCATTGTGACTTATTTGAATATCTTAAGTTGTTGGTTTGAAGCTTGGTTTTGCTCCAATCAATTTTGGACCCGATAGGGTTTTGCCTAAAACTTGAAATTGGGTTTTTTGTTCAAATCTCCTTGCTTTCTTGACATTAATTGTTTGAATGAGTTTCATGGACAATTATAATGAGTTTTAAGTAATTGATTTGAATTTAGAGAGTGTATCTTGAAGTTTGATGTTTTTGGGTAGAACTTTAAAAGTTTGCAAATTGGTCCCTAAGGATAATTTTGAAAATTTTCTTAAACTAAATGAATTTCTATGAAATTTTGAAAGATCTTGAAACTATATTCCGTGTTTGAAATGTGAGAATTTAATGTATAAAATATGGTTGGTGTTGAAAAGTGTGGAATTTCAATCTTGATAGTTGAATGTTAGTAATAAATTTTCTTGATAAACTTTGGTGATTGGAAAATATTTTGTTAATGCTCCCAAATTTTAACCCAAGCTTTTCTAGAGTTAAATTGGTGTCTTATGCTCGATGTAGTACTAGAGTGTTGATATTAAGTTTGAGGATGGTTATAGAATATGGAGGTTAAGTGTAAGAGTCACTTGGTGAATTCATATGTTAAGAGTATTCTAATAGGATGAATGTGTTCGTTATCAAATTTAGGTACTCCGCACTTATCTCAAGTTGAGGTAGTAAGTTCATTAGTGGGTTTTAGGTCATTGTGCATGACCTACAGGTGAGTATCCTATCTATTCTAGAAATTGTTTTATCATGCTTATGTGACATATTTGTGCATATTGTTTTTGGCAAGGTTAAAGTTTTATGAAAATATGTTTGAAAAGCTTATTTGAGACTTATGTGTATGCTATAATATTTTGACAAGTATTATGATGAAAATGAGATTTGGTGTTTGTTTGAAAAATGTTTTGGGCTGGTTAGGTGAATCGTTGGTTCTTTTGTTATGGGTACCAATTGGGCTTTCGGTCCCATCCGTTGGCCAGGATGTGGTGTGGGCATGGATCTAGGCTTTCGGGGACGTGTTGGAGTGGCATGGTTCTAGGCTTTCGGGGTCGTGCCACGGTAGACCGTCTCCAACCCTTGAGGTGGGGAGTCTATTCGTTCTCGCGGGATAGGCCATTTGTAGAACCTTCGATTTCACTCACCAGTAACGGGGGCGCCACCCATGGGTTTTATGATTAAAACGTATTTCATATTTATGAAAGAGTTTTGAATGATTTTAAGATTGAAATTTATGGACTTTTCACCAAATGTGGAAAAATGTCATCTATGTGACTATTTCAGTTATGATTCGTATTATGAGAATTGAATGTGTTATGATGTTTGACTATGAAGAGAGCTTATGAGATATTTGTTTCGTTTATATGCATTTGGAATATGAATGTACTATGTGCATACACTATTAATTTAAAACCAGTGGGGATACCTTGCCCTCCACGACTAGAATAGGTTGGATTACTCACTGAGTCTCTTGACTCACCCCGTTGTTGTTACCATTTTCAGTTTCAGGTCTGCAGGAGTCATTTTCTAGTGTCGTATGAACTGAGCAGCCCTCTTGGAGTCCCACATATTGTTCATGTGGGTATTGATTTTTCATCTGACGTTGATTCATTTGTAATTGGTATTTGACTCTAGTGTAGCTCCGTTAGACTTACAGTTAGGGAAGCGTTTATATTTTGTTTAGATTGAATTGTCATGAGAGCTGAACTCTTACTAGAATATTGTTGCTAAACTGGTGATTATATGCATTATGGACCACTCTATTTATAGGGGAATCTTTGTTGGATATTTTTAAAAGGAGATAAGATATGTTTTTCTTGTGGTTTACGGGCCATGAGGTTCTTCCTTGTGGTTCGTGCCGGTCACGGATTCCGTTAGGGGGTCGTGACAATTTAGCAATGACCAAGTTATGTTTTTCTTGATAGAGCTGTGTATTTCAGGGAAAGGTTTTGCTTTCAGGTTATACAAAGTTTATTCATGTAGAATTCTGACAATTCACAATTGACGAGTGCTTTTAGAAACTGATTTTTTTTTTTT
>QANZ01029277.1:0-10803 GCA_003254925.1 Chamaecrista fasciculata | reverse complement strand
CGGGACAAGGATAAGAAAGCCACTCACCTCTTCTAGGAGAATGGATGACTAAGCCCCTTTTAACAAGATCTAACTTCACAATCCCAATGCTTAATCCTCAAGTGACCCGAAGGCCCAACTCTGTAAGAATAGACAAGCAAAGACCCTAACATCGCCCACTTACCAATTCCTAACCGAACTTCTAATCACACTCACCTAGAACCTTACATCCTAAAAAAAAGACCAACAAGAAACTTGGGTATCAATTTGGGAGCCTTGTTCAAGTTAGAAACCTATGCATTTATGAAGAAGCTATATTCAAGCTTCAAAGTCCATGTCACAAGTCAAGTTTCAAAGCTTGATACTATCTTTTCTTTCAAGTAAACCTTGCGTATCTAGANTTTCAAAGCTTGATACTATCTTTTCTTTCAAGTAAACCTTGCGTATCTAGATCCCCACATTTTAAGGTCAAAGGCATTGTATCAAGATTCTCCATAATTTTAAAATAATCCATTTAACTCATCAAAGCTATCAAAATCCTCGACGGGGACCAAAATGCAACTTTAAAAAAAAAAAAAAAGTAAAAAGTAATAGGGGCAACGAGTAGGTCTGTGGAGGTGGCAAGCGAAATGAGAAGGAAGGAGAGTGACAACGAGTTGGAAGAGAAATGAGAAAAAAAAAAAAAAGGTCGAATGAGCTGTTATAGGGGTAGTTGGGGCTGTTTCACAATTTTAGCCAACTTCAGGGGGTAAAAAGTAATTTTGACACAGGGAAAAGAGGCTGAAACCATTGAATTACCCAAAAACGTTTGAATCTTTTCAAAAGATCCTAAAAACATCAAAATTCTAGAAACATAATTTGTTGACAAAATTTATACCGTTAGATTTGTCGCGGAGAGTAGATTACAAATATGCAATTTGTTTTTGAAAATTATATCTATAACATCTCTCAGTTATCATTTGAAAGTGTCATTTGTCAGATCTAGAGAAAAATTCAAATAAAATTTTAACTTCTATTTGCTCCCAAATTTATACCACAAGCCAAATAGATATAATATTATTATTTTTACTAATATTATTATTGGTTTCGTCTTATTTTAGGATTCAAGTGAAACCCATAGAGGATAATCAACCAAATAAATAATTCAAATATTTTAAGGAGTCTTTTGAAAATTTGATGAATATGGATCAAAATGATCCTAATCATAGTTCAGAAGATGTTACAAGATAATTGTGACACTTTTAGTTGGAGTAAATCAACCTTACATTATAATTTAGTTGGAGTAAATTTCAGCCCAATAACCTTGAACTGCACTTGCACGAGTATGGGTGCGAGTACGGAGTATGGTTAATTTCAAAAATTATAGGGCACGAGTACAATAACATTTATTTAAATACGAAATTATAAAATATACATTTATATGATATATCTTATAAAAGTATGAATATTTCATTTATTAATCTAATGAAAATGAAGTTTTAATATAATAAAAATAAAATTAGATAAAAATGCTGATTTTTTAAAGTACCAAAAATACTGATAAAAATACGAATCAATCTTTGAATTTTTTAAAAGTAAAATTAGTTTTAATATATTTTTAAAGTACCTAAGAATATTTATACATGTACCCATACGAATACGACATCATTTTTGAAGTATCGTGCTTCATAGCTTTGAACCTGTATATAAAGAGCAAGAGTCAAAATTATATCCTCCAGCTAGATCACAAGTGTCAGTAATTAATAGATAATTTGAAATAAATAAAGAATACTTAAGGAAAGAATTTTATTCTAAGCATGATAAAGAAACATAGAAAATGGTATTTTGCAACATTTAGTAAACAACAAACCGAAGAATGGTTGGTGGTTACAAGAATATTTTAGTTACTTAAATATAATAAAGAATCCTGAGTTATAATAAAGAATCATGAGTTTTTCTTTGAATGGCTTGATAGATATTCAGACTTCAGTAGAGTAAAACAATAAATGTTGATACAAAAAGAGATAACCTACTTTTTGTCACTGAATTATTATTGAGTCAATAATTTAGTGCCTGAATTGTAGGAAAATATGAATCAGTCCTTGAATTTTATATCACCGTCAACCTTTTGGTCCCTGAATTGTAGGAAAATACAAATCAATCCCTGAATTTTACACCACCGTCAACCTTTTGGCTCCTGAGCTATTAACGATTACGTTATTAGGCTAACTGACGGTTAACAGCTCATGGACCAAAAAGTTGGCGGTGGTGTAACATTTAAGAACTGATTCATATTTTTCTACAATTCAGGGACTAAATCGTTGACTCAGTAACAATTCAAGGACCAAAAAGTAGCTTTTCTAATACAAAAATTATAGAAAATTGGAAAACAATTAAAAGAGGAGAATTAGTAGCTGTACATCCACCATTAGGAGCAATAAATTTGGTAGTAGAAGGGAGATAGTTAGAAGACCTTTTAAAACCATTTTAGATGAGGAATTAATAATGGAAAATGTTAGTAAAAAAAGATATTAGGAATATAGAATCTAAAAATAATTATTCTGATATTATACTAAATACTATAGCTAAACATGTTGATAGAATAGAAAATCAAGTTAATAAAGCCCCAATAAAAGAAAATGAAAAAAATCAACAAAACAATAGATTTGCAAAGAAGTTTATAAGTTTAATAGTATATAGATGAAGAAAGTAGAAAAAGTAAGTTAGGAAAAGATCAAATGTTAGAAGAAATAATTAAGTACATCATCATCATCAAATCATTATATTAACACCTTAGCTCAATATACTAATATAGTGAAGGTGAATCAGAAGAAGAAGAAACAATAAATAAGATCAGATTTCATAAATATATTACATTATCCAAAAATTGGAAATTATTACCTAGGTCAATTTTCTTCCCTAACACACCCAATCTTTTCTTCAAAGCGGTTTCTTTTCTCTTGTAGGACCTGCTGTTCATCAATGACATTATTGTCGTCATTCGTCATTGTCGTTCTTTTTCACCGCCATTGTCATTCACGGCGATGGTCATGAACAACGACAACGAAGATGAATGGCTCTGATGAATAGCGACATCGATAAACGACAATGATGAACGACAAAGGTAGCAACGATGATGGTCATGAACGGAGACAACGACGATGGTCATGAATGACGACAAAGGCAAAGATGAACGACAAAGGCAACAACGACCATGGTTATGGTGAATTGCAGCATCAATGAACGACCATGATGAATGGCAAAAGCAAAAAATATACTCACCATTTTGCCAACTCGGTTCACTTGGCTCACTTAACCCACAAAGATTCAATTTTTATTCAAATAAAATTTATATATATATATATTTTCATCCCATTCTTTTAGAAAAAAATTCAAACAAAGCACTTTGTATGTTGCCAATGTCTCATATGTTGTGTTGAAAATAGGATAAAATGCAATTTAAGTACCTTTGGTTTAGCTCGTTCTTACATTGGTGCTGTGTGGTTTAAAAAATCTCACTTAGGATACATGAGGTATGTGTCGTTAAGTAGTTGTGATACTTGTAACTTTGTTCTATCAATTTTAATGGAAAATGTTGACGTGACATAGACACAGACACAGACACAAGACATAACACGGATATGAATACACTGACATGACAAATTCTTAAAATTACATGACACAATATGACATATATATATAAATAATCAAAAGTCCATAAGTTTTTATGAAAACTGTAAAAATTATCATATTTATTTGTAATATTTATCATGTGTCATTATATTTTATTGTTTGTTATGTTAAAGTTATAAAAAATTGATTTTATATTCTGAAACTTATAAATATGTGTTGTATGGGTGTCGTACGAGTGTCGGATACAGACACATGTTCGACACAGTGATACATCCTCAAAATGAAATGTCTATGCTTCATAGCAAATTACCAATTTATCAAAACTCAAGCCTAAATCATGCAAATAATTAAGCACAATCAACATAATAAAATAACATGAAATGTCACTAGAATATATCACAATATTTGGTTAGATCACTTATGTAGCCACGATTCTTTGACTTCTTATCATGTATGATTTAACTTTCAGGTTAATGAATTCTTAACATGATTGAATAATTATATTAGTTCAACAGCTAATATATTATAAACTAATAAAGAAAAATTAGAATCAAGATACTTACCTTTTAATTGGATTTAAAATCAATCATATAATATTTTTTAAATTACAAAGTTAAATAATAATTACAAGAGTATTTAGGTCATTTGATATTTTGATGAAAAAGTGCAATTCATCTTTCACATGAAACTTAAAAGATTAAAAAGATATTAAAGTTATTAAAAGCGGAGAAAATTTGCTATAAGATTAGAATACTAGGGAGTAAATTGCAAGTTTTCATATAATATGGGAAATATTGCATTTGAGCATATATTTTAGGATCGATAAATGCTATTTCCAAGTAGAAGTAATTAAAAAAATAAAAAAGACAGAGAAGGCTCAAGAATGTGTTTGCTAAATGTCTATATTCAACGACCATGATAGGTTCTAGATTATTTCTCGCCTTATTTAAAGAACTTTACCAATAGATCGGTGCACGCTCACCGCCCCTAACATAAGATCTAGGGTGTCACAAACCCCTCCGGAGGAGCACATGACCGGCACGAACATAGGCCTTTCCCATGTCGTAAGCCTACCCACAATTAATCAATATCAAAAGCATAACATCAACTTGATAAACCTCAATATACATATATTCATAACATCATCATTCACATTCATACTTTTGTCAATTAATCAATTTAGAGCATCATCTATCGAAGTAAACACTGTCTCATAACATTAAATGGAAATACAATCCTACAAAATAATAAGACAACCCCGAATCCTCTCCCTAAGTGCTAGTGGAGCTGACAGTCTAGAGTTCAATATCTCTACACAAGAAGACGAAGTACCCACACGAACAATGAAGTGGGCTTTTGACTGACTCTCTCTCGGAGCAGAAATAACAGCTCGTTCTAGACCTGTATCTAAAAAATGATAAAACAAAGGGGTGAGTCGAAACTCAGTGAGCGGCTAACCCATCCCAATCGTGGTGTAGGGCACCACCACGTAGGGAAAGGGGTCACCATCCAACACTAGCAGTTATAAAAATACACAATTTATGATAACATACATTTAAATTCAATCGTTCAGTATAGATAGTAATTTGAATACATAAGGATACAAAAAAAAAAAGATAGCACAATGTAGGAAAACTAACAAATTCCAAAAGAAAGTAAGAATAAGAAATAACATTTTCCTAGGAACATTATAGTAGGGGGTTTCTAAAGATAAAATAACTTCTAAAATAATCCCTAGGAGGTAAAAGTTTATCAATTTGAAGAAAGAGTGACAACAATTGGGCTTTATGAAAATAAGATTCAAGTGCACAACATTTAAGTGAACTATACTTGGTAAAAATGACCTTTTAAACTACTTGAAGTTAAGGAAATCCGTGGTAAGTAAAAGCACTTACATCGAGAAGGAAGGTTCCTTAAATAACTATCTTTAAATATAATCTTACAAAGATAAAACTCAACAAGCACGAAGCAAGGAGTGATGAAAAATTGAGTCTTATTGAAATAAAGTGATAATAGATTAAGCTTTATTAAAATAAAAATTTAAGAAGAAAACATATAGGGGATTTCTCTTTTCTTTTCTAAAAAAAAAACAGTTTCCAAAAAATTTAAATTTAGTAGAAAACAATATTTAAACCATTGAAGCTTGAAAGTTCGGAAAGGAACAAAAGATCGAGTTAGGGTCATCATAATCTTACACGAAAAGACTTGTAGAGATGTTTGGATCAATATTATAGTATGTTATTATAACAAAGGCATCTTCTTGAAGTAAAATAACATTTCATAATTAAACTTTGAAATAGAATCCTGCCATATCCAAAAGAGAAGGGGTTTATGAAAATTGTGAAATCTTGATGGTGACTACACTAAGAGTTTCCTCTTGCCGTATGAGCAACAATACAGTAGAAAACCAGTAACATCATTTCAGCCAAATAATGTCATTAGTATCAGCATTCAATAGTACACAATCATCAATTTATAATAAATAAAGTTTCAATGCAACCCAATACAACATGACATATCAGCTGAGGGTTACGTATTGCCGTCCCTAGGATTTAAAATTCCACTTCTAATTCCCACCTGGGCGTTACGTATCGCCGTCCCCAGGGACTACTCATTTCTGTATATGTTTCTTTTTACGTGCTGCCGTCCCCAAGGGGTTTCTCATATCCAAACCCATCTGGGCCTTACGTGTCGCCGTCCCCAGGGGTTTCTCATATTGTCTCAAGAGAACAAACACAAACACAAAAACAAACAAAGGCGCAAGTACAAGCACAAGCACAAGCACAAGCGCCAACACAAGCATAAGAGCAAGCACAAGTACAAGCATAAACAAATTCAATCAACCCAAAATCATACAACACACTCAAATAAGAACTAAATGTCATCTTCGTCATCATCAACACTTGTATAAACGAGTAAATATACAACCAAAGTCCAACTATTATAATCAAGGAAATACATTTAAAGAACACAAAACCAAGTGCAGGTTTACTCCAATTTCCTCAAGTTCAATCAATTATTAGCAAAGAATTATCTCTACAAGCATATACATTTACTAAACAAACCGTCATGATGAAATTCACATAAACAAGATAATTCAAACAACCAATAACATTGATTCAATCAATTAGGTAATACATACCCTTGACTACGCAATAAACAACCTGGGACAAAACAAATATAACCACATCCAAAGTTCAACCATTAACACTAACCGATTCAGTAGAAGGGGTCGACCACCACAAGCGTACTTTAAAGTTAGACGTTTCCATTAAACTTTAACAACATAATCAATTTAACTACCAACTAATATCATCAAATAATCAAACCCTCAAGTGGGGTTGGGATAAGAAAGTCACTCACCTCAATCTGAAGGATATATAACTACGCCTTTTTGCTTTCCAACCAACGACCAGTGTAGGCAAATCTATAAACACATTCACAACAATGATTCAATCACACAATTCAAGAATTGACTTTCAAATGACCCGAAGGTCTAACTCTTCACAAAAGCTAATGTCCTTACTCTAGTTACAAGACTTCACCCAAAGAACTTATCCAATCCATACCCACACCCACCTAGGATTCCTGACAAGTCTAAACTAAGAACCTAACAAAAGAGACTTGGGTAATTCATTTGGGAGCTTTAACTTGTATTTTGAAACTCATTAGCTCAAGACTAGGTCATAATCCAAAATTCAATATCAAGAGCTCGTATAATTCACTACCTTGAAACTTTCTTCAACTTCTCGTTCCTTACAATTCATTAATCAAATCACAAGTTCAAGATGCAAGTATTTGTGTCATTAAAAGAACTTCATTTCAACAAGTTCAGCATCAAACTTAGTATATTTTGTAAACTTGACACCAACACCTACCAAGTTAGAAACTCACATTTTGATTCCTACTTGTTATATTCAAGATTGTTGTTTCAAAACTCTCTAAAATCCCAAAGGATTCCATTTAGTTCATCAAAACCACCAAAATCATCAAAGTCACCACTAGGGACCAATTTGCAACTTTAAAGTTCCATACACGATAACCATATTTCAAAATACTGATCCCAAATTCGAAACAATGCATTAAGAATCATTATAATTGTCCATTTAACCTATCCAAACCATTAATTTCAAGGAAACAAAGAGATTTGGTCAAAACCCCCCAATTAAAATTTTGCCCTAATTTCTATTGAGTGCTTAAACTCATGACATCAAACCAAGCTCTAGTAAAGGTTTAGAAATGTTGAAATGCATCTCAAGAAGAGTAAAACGTGGCTGAATTTCAGTGTATAACAGCACAATTCGAATCCCTAAACAGAGGAGCAAAACGTGAAGAAAATGGAGAGGTGAAGCTACCTAGAGAAGAGGAAGAAGCGGCGGTGGTTTCCACCACCTGGAGCAGCATCGCTGGTAGCTTCTGGTCGGTGGCCAACGGTCACATAGCGGCGGCGAATGGTGGGCAGTGGCTGAACGTGGAGAGGCGTCGGGTGGGGGGAGAATTGAAGATGAAACACGTACGGTTGGAAGAAAAATTGAAGTCAAGTCGTGTGTGCTATATTTGTATTATAAGGGCTTCTTTGTAATTGTAAAAGCTCTAGGGAAATCTTATTCTAGAATAAAATGGGATATTTTTAGGAATATTCTTTGAAAATTTTGAATTTTTACACTTTAGCCCTGAAAACACAAAATTTTAGAAATAGAGTATCTAGACAAAATTTATATTTTTGGTTTCGATGAGTAGATTTAAAAAGTAATTTGTTTTTGAAAACTTTATTCTAACATCTTTTAGTTCTTTTTCGAAGGTATCGTATGACAAGTCTAGAGAAATACCCAGATGAAATTTTAAACTCAATTTGCTTCCAAATCTTTACCACAACCTCAATAAAATATGAGGATTACAAATATGACAATTAAAATTCTAAATTATCGAGTTCACTAATTTCTAAAAATTATGACTTGAAAACTTCTAATACTAGTCCAAAACTAGCTTTAAAAAAAATCTATCTAAATTCTAAAAATTACTAATTCTATTTCTCAACACCAAAAACTGATTTCTAAAACTATGGGATTTCACATAGGGTTTCACTTTTGATCTTTGTGTCAACAATATAGAGATTCTATCGATGGAAGGGTGTAATCGCAATAAAGATGACGATGAAGGGAGATTATGGATGAATATCATACATCAAAAGTAAGTCAAATATTGTTCTAGTTTAAGCATAAAATTTTATTTTCCTTTTATTCTAAATCAAATTAACTAAATAAGAATGATTTTGGAAAAGAGAAAAATATTAAATCTGTTTCATGCTTTACTTAGAATGGGCTTAGGTTTTAACATTTGGGATTGGCTCAGTGAAATTCCAATAGAAGCTAGTTTTGCTCGTTAAAGTTGTGCAGTTTTTTTTTTGGTGGGTGAAGAGTCTTGCATATATAATCCATTTTGAATTTTGATCCTTCACCTCTTGAACAGTGATATATTGATCCTATAGATACTACAATCCTTTCACCTTTTATTTATTTATTTATTTATTTATTTTGGCTTTAGCGTGTCTAGTTAGACAATTTATTGTTGTTTTAAAATGCTTTTGTGTTTAGACAATAATTCTACTCTTTCATAGTTCTATACATATACACAAATGCATATCCTTCAATGACAGACCAAGGAGATCGATTGCAGACCTTGGTTCATTAGAAATTTCATTTGAATTGTTGCAATCTTCTTCTGATGGTTCTTCTGCTCCTTGTATCTGCTGCTGAATACTATTTCCAGCATTTGAGATTGGCAAATTTTCAAAAGAATGCTTGCTAGTAACCCGGTATAGAGAACAAGACAACGATAATTGATGACAGTATAGCAAATTGAATGTATGGGAGAGAGAGAAAGAGAGTGTTGAGTATTAGAGTAACTGAGTTTGTCGATGTTAGTTGTTGTATTTTTCATTGATGTAATAAGTCATGCCCAAACTTAGTGTATTAAGAAAGTTAATTACGAGTTAATTTTTCAGTTAGCATTAGACGTGGCCAAGTCTTTTTGCACATTCAACTTGTATAAATATTCATTTTTTTATCATTAATAATACATCAGTGAAATTATCTTCTACTTCTTTCTTTAGCTCTTACATGATACCAAAGTCACAAGAAGTTCAAAACATTACTCAAAGTATTGTGTACTTGCAAGTGTTGCTCTTCTAATTTACTCATCATCAAAGGCAATGATCCTTCCTTAGTCCCATTTGTGACATTTTTTGCTTGAAGGAGATGAAAACTTTATGAGTTCTTTTAATGAAGCAATGGCAAGTGATTCATAAATGATCAATATGCATGTCATTGATGAGAGAGGGTGAGTAGGATAGACAAGAGGACGAGACAAACACAGAGGTGGAAATGAAAGTGGATCCTCTGCATTCTTGCTGTCAACATTTTTGGTGTACTTTAGGGAGATATAGGAAGAGGTAGAGAGATAAAGTGTGGAGCCCACAAAATAAAAATAAGAGAGCCAGGTGTGCCCACAAAATTTAAAAAAAAAAAAAGAAAAAAAAAGAAACAGGTGGGCTAGTGGGCCAACCCATGATCCACCATAAGTGAGTCAGGTTAAGGATTTTTTGACCCATTTAAAACTGAGTCTGTTCAACCGGATCGTATAATTCGTTGTCCGTGTTGGGCCAGCCCAACCCATTTGATGGCTCTAATAAAAAAGCTTATAATAAGAGTTAGTAAATGTCCTTAAAGCTACACTTTACGTAAATAACCAAGTAGAAAGAGAAAAAAGAGCTCCAAAAATGATTATAAATTATCAACCTCTTAATAAGGTTCTTATATAGATTAGATATCCAATATCGAACAAAAAAGATTTAATTAATAGAATTCAACAAGGATCAGTCTTTTTAAAACTTGATATGAATTCAGGGCATTATATCAAATGCAAATATTAGAAACTAATAGATACAAACAATCTTTGCAGATACAAACAATCTTTGCAGTCCCATTTGGGCATTACGAATGGAATGTGATGCATTTTGGCTTAAAAAATGAACCATCAAAATTTTAATATATAATGAATAATATTTTTAATTCTCTTTCCACTTTCATAATAGTATATGTCGATGATGTTTTAGTATTTTCAAATTCAATAAATCAACATTTTATCCAATTAGATCAATTTTATCAAATAGTAAAGACAAATGGTTTAGTAGTGTGGCAAAAAAAATGAAAT
>QANZ01029271.1:0-16020 GCA_003254925.1 Chamaecrista fasciculata | reverse complement strand
ATATATATATATATATATATATTAATAGTCTTTCTTAGATTTTTCTTCTCATCAATTTAGTCCCTTACAAGTTGTTTTATTATCATTTTCAATTCATCAATCCAATATTTAACTAAATTTGCTAGATAATATCATTAATTGAAGAAATAATATTATTACTTAATGATATAATATTTAAATTAACACAAATAAATTTAGAAATGAGATAATTAAACTTCATGTTATACCATCCAAACTCAAAATCCAGAGCTCGTTTTGCAGCCTGTCGATCAGCAACATTTGTAGACTTTGGTATAAACCAATTGGTCACTAATGTAATTCCAATTTGCCCTTTCTGAGAAGCCTATATACACACACACTTTAAATATTGATTATTATCCACATCTATATTTAATTATTTATACAATATATATAAATAATCATAATAAATTAAGTAGTGAAATATATGAAAGCAACCTGATACTTAGTCTTGTACAATTTAACAGCGGCAGCATGAGAAAGAAGCAAGTGGTGGCCGACGAGATAGGGTTCGACGGCGGAGTTGCCGGAAGTGCAATTTCCGACATAGTTAGAACATCTTCCCGGTGCAAATGTACCAGTATTGTAAGCATTGGTAGTAAATATGTAGGGTTCATTTAGAGTAGCCCAATACTTAACTCGGTCACCAAATGTTTTGAAGCAAAAGTCGACATATTCACGAAAATCATTTCTAAATCACAAATCAAATTTGAAAAAAAAAAGTGTTAATATAAGTTGTCTTGCCCATACATACAAGTAAACAATGATCCAAAAACTTATTATGCATTAATTTTTTGGGCAAAAGTATCTTTTGGTCTTCAAACTTTATATCAATTGTCAATTTAGTTTCTATTCTTTTTTTTTTTTTGCGGTCTTCGTCTCAAATGTTTCACATTTTGGTCAATTTTAGTTTTAGACCAATTTCATTCAATAAATTAATGAGATCGACTTCATGCTATTTTTCAATATGAATTAGGATTTAAGTTTTGTTTTCTATTAGTTTTACATTACATGTCATTAATCACGTAGAATTTATTGTTTTTATTTGACTAAAATAAGAGTAAAGGATGAAATTGACCATAATGTGAAACAATGGGGACGCAATTGATCGCAAAAAAGAATAGAGACAAATTTGACAGTTAGTGTTAAGTTTGGGGACCAAAATAATGTATTTGCCTTAATTTTAGTCGTGGATATATATTGTGAAAGGTGCTGGGGTGTTTGTTGAGTGATTTGAGAGGTTTCAAACAAATTTTTTAATCGAACCGCTCACATCGGTTAGAAGTAATTATTAACCAAGTAGTTAAAAATAATTTGCTTAACCAAACTAAACCAAACCAATAAATAAGCGGTTTGAATGATCGGTTTGAGCGGTTAAAAAAATTATTTATTTTTTTTTGATTAATTATAAAACTACAAAGGAAAAAAGAGAGTATTTAAGAGTATAAGTCAAATTTATAGAATAAATAAAAAAAATGAAAAATAAAATAATAGATTTGAGAGGATAGAATTGTAAGGGTTGAGAATAATTAGTGATTGACTTAGGCGAGAAATTCTTATGATTCAATAAGATATCATTATGAAAAGTATAATAAAAGATAATGATGATCAAAAGAAAAATAGTAATTTTTTATTAAATGTAAGCATATATAACACAATAAAAATAAAAAATTATATATTAGCTCTAGTGGTTCGGTTCAGTTAATTATATGTCCAAACTGTTAATCAAAATAAACTATTTAATTTTAATGTGTTTTTAACCAAATCAAACCGTTTATTAGTCGGTTTAGTTCGGTTTTACTTCGATTCGATTTGGTTAAATCAGTTTGGTTCGGTTTTAAACACCCATAGGCGCTAGCCAGTTAGCTAGAATGAATTTAACCTTAGAAAATATAGTAAAAAGCTTAATGGGGAATAATATATATAGTTCTAACTCACACTACTTGTCGACTTCGGAATCCACCATATTTATCTTCCAGAGCTTGCGGGAAATCCCAATGAAATAGTGTCACAAATGGTATTAAGCCTATTCAATTCACAAAAAATATTAAAACATGAGTTTTTATGAAAAAGAAAAAGCAAGTAAATGAAACAATATATAGAAGTATTTTGTTATGACATTAATATTGATAAATATTGTGAAAATTAACTATGTTTATATTAATTCATATTATTTTATGCAGTTTATATTTATAACATTAGTTTATTTTTATTTTATTTGTTTCGCTATGTTTATATTATATAATTGTATTTTGTAATTTGATTATGGATATTTTAACTAAAATTTTAATATATTTAGACATTTTATTTTTAAAATTTATTTATTTATTTATCACTGATATGATCATAGTTAAATTATTAAACTTTGAATCAATATCTCAATCAATTCAATGTCCGATCTAATTTATTAAATCTTAATGAAAAGTTAGAACTTTCGATTTGGAATGGGAAAGTTCTGTTGAGTCTATTTGTTTTTATTATATTATTTTAATAAACATATAGATATGATAATTATGGATGATTAAAATACTCAGACTCACTGGGGACCTTGAAATTTTACGCTGCAAGTCTAAGTTTGAGTTCGGGTCCAACCTCAACCTCAAAAATTAAAAAAAAATTATATTAATTTTCAACTTCATTCTTGAAGTAATTTTTTTGTCAATTTTAGTCTAAAATTATATATTTTATCAACTTTATTTAATAAATTAATGACAAACTAAAATAGATACTTTTGCTATAAAATATTTTAAGTGAACATGGAGCGTTTGAAGGCGAGAGAGTAGGAAGAGACCATTTGAGATGAGTTCATCTATGAGATTGTTATAGAATTTAACACCCAATTCATTCACCTTTCCCTTTCCCTCTGCAAAACAAAATAAGAACTAAGAAGCAAATTAATCTCGAGTTAATTAATTGCCACCATTTTCCAAATCTTAAGATAAATATATATTAATGATGTTCTCACCGGGGAATATTCTGGACCATGAGATGGAAAATCTAAAAGAGTCCAACCCAATCTTCTTCATAAGGTGTATGTCATTCTGAAGTTACCTCATCAAATTGGTAAAAATAAAAAATTAATATAATCCTTAACTAAAAAAGTTAAAAAAAAAAAAAGACAAAAGAAAAAACAAAATAAAGAAATTTATAAACTTGATGAGCACCTTGTAACGATGATAGAAATCATCTGCCACATCACCATTGCTATGATCTGCAATCTTCTCTGCTTATTTCATACAGCAAAATTCAACCTTTACAGTTAATTATTATTTTCCACACTGAAATCATAATATAAGTCCTTGTAACATCTAATTAATTGGTTAAATTAATAACAAAGCAAGTCATCGTCATTATAAGCTGATTCCATTTAAATGAATGACAAAAAAGTACGTACAAAACATAAAATCCATTCACCCAATTGATTAAGTTAATTAGGTAAGGCCAAAACTTTTATTTCTTAATATTTACTTTAAATATTATTTTGATGTTTAACATTTTTTATTTTATTTTAATCTTTAATATTTTTTTTAGTTATTAATTATTAAATATGGTTATATTGTAACATCCCATGTTTTCATAAGGACCTCTTTGAAAGATAATAAAATTTGGATGGTCTAAAATAATTAGAGAAAAATAGTTTATAAGAAGAATATGAAGTGAAGAATTAATGTATGATAAATATGTGGAGGAAAGGGAGTGAAATTGTAGGAATTGGAGCTGCAGTGACTAAACTGAAAAGTGAAGAAGTTATCGTAACTTAAGGAAAATATGAGTTTGAGTAGGAAAGAAAGGTATGTGGGTGTTGTAAATAAAATTAGGAGTTGAATGGTGGAAGAGGAACTAAGTTCTAAGGAAGTAAGTATTTGGAATGGTAAAAGATTTAAAAATAAGGAAGTTAAGGTGAAGTGGGGAAGAAATGCAATTTGTCCCATTCTTATAAATAGAATAAAAGAAGGATGAAAAGAGGAGAGAAGTCACCCACAAGAGGAAGAGAAAGAAGAAAAGAAAAGGAAGAAAGAAAGAAAAGAGAGAAGAGAAAAGAGAAGAAGAGGGAGGCCGACCAACCACCACCACCATCGTCGCCGGCCTTCCTCCGCCGTTCGTGGGTCGCCAGCGACATCATCTTGCCGGTCTCCGTCGACCTCTGTTCTTCCTTCCTTCATGTGTGTGGAGAAGACGAAGAAGAAAAGGGGAAGGAGAAAGAAGGAGGAGAAGGAAAGATCTCTCCAAATTCACTCCAAGATTAAGGTAGGATGCTTGTTTCCCCTCCATCTTGACAAACCCTTTATTCTTTCTTCTCAACCAATTCCTTTGGGGTTTTGATTGGGGTTAGGTCTGAAATTGGGGTGATTAGGGTAGAATCTTGGTTGAATTGTACTTAATGTATAAAACTTGTGAGTCTTGGCTTCAATATGTTTTGTATTGGCTAAATTTCCAATTGCATGTTAAGTTTACTTAGGGTTTTAGAATGGTAGTCATAATTTTGATACTTAATGATGAATGAAATATGTAAAAAGTTGTGCTTGTTTCTTACTTATGAATGTTGAATGGTTATATAGTATTGTCTGAAGATACTTAGGATTGAGAATGCACTAGATGGTTTAAATATGGATACATGATATGAACATATGTGAAATTGATTTAGAACTATGGGCATAACACGTTGGAGTGAAATACTGAATATGTTTGAGATTGTAAATTATGAAAGAAGAAGTTGTGATACCATTTGATATTGATTAATATGTTATGTTATTATTATTTGTGATGTTGGTATATGTACATATGAATATCAGATTGTGGAATGCACTTGTGATACATATGTGAAATTGAGAATTCAGGACTATGGGCATAACACGTTAGAGTGAACTACTAAATATATTTGAGATTGTAAATGATGAAAGAATAAGCTGTGATACCATTTGATATTGATTAACATGTTATGTTATTAATATTTTTTATGCTGGCATATGTACATATGAATATTAGATTGTGGAATGCACTTGTGATGCATATGTAAAATTGAGGATTCAGGACTATGGGCTTAACACTTTAGAGTGAATTACTAAAGATGTTTGGAATTGTAAATGATGAAAGAATAGGCTGTGATACCATTTGATATTGATTAACATGTTATGTTATTATTATTTGGGAATGAACTCTATTATTCTTGGGAATGATAGGCCTTTGTTTGTGTTATGGGCATAACTCAACTAAGTTGAATGGTGAGATTTGATTAATCAAGTTTGAGATGTGGAATGTGGTATGAGTATTGAGTTGTAGGCTGCACCTGTAATTGTGACTGAAATATGAATATATATATATGGATTGTTAAATTGTGGAATGCACATTTGAATGTGTTTGATACTATTTGGGGATATAAGGGGCCGGGTGGTGGCCAAATCTATTTTTGGGGATATAAGGGGCCACCAAATCTATTTTTGGGGATATAAGGGGTCGGGTGGTGGCCAACTTGTTATTCACTTTATGGGGATATAAGAGGCCGGGTAGTGGCCAACTTGTTATTAACTTTATGGGGTTATAAGGGCCCGGGTGGTGGGCAAGTGGTGATGGGAAAATGAAGGGAGTGGATTGACTGAGTTTATGATATTTGTTGTTTTATAAATTATTATTATTGAGTATTATTGTATTGAGATGCGGTAAGTTGAGATCTTACTTGTTTCTTGGTGTCTCATATTTGTGGTATTGCTTTGTGCTTATATTTTGAGTTAGTGAGTTTATGCTTTTCAAAATGTTGTCGAATTCTATGGATTTTGTTGGGATGTTAGAATTATTCTTTGTCTTATGGATTGTGGTTAAGTGGGATCTCGTATCTTATTGAGAATTCCCCCGAATTCTCACTCCTACTCTCCCCTCAGTTGTGTGTTGCAGGAAAGAAGAGTACTGGGCGAAGGGCCTCGTGTGGTTCTGCTTGAAGGATTCTCATCTACCGTGGGAATTCCTATTCAGTGGTTTATAGTTGCGGTTTTAGGTTTTTCTTAGTTCTTACCATCTATTTTGGGCCCTGCGTGGCTGCTCCGAGGCTGAGCCTCATGTACATCTAGTTAGCTTTTAGTCTTCTAACTCGAGTTGTAGAATTGTAGAGCAAGATTTTTAATTGCCCGCTTTTTCGTTTAAGGCCTTGTAATTTGGGTTCTTACTTATATTGTAAGTTTAGTCCTTAATTCAATTAGAGACGTTACATATATATTTCTCGTTTCATGTATGAATACAACAAAACTAGAATTACTGAGTTATTCTTGAATCAAGTTTAAAATTGGACCCGAGATCGAGTGGATTCGCTTGTTTCATAAAGTTAATTATATTTATTTTGTTTTAAGTTCTAATGCTAGAAAGTTGGAGCTAAGGATTACTCTTGAAAAATTCTTTCTCTTTCCAGTTGGTTCATCAACAAACAATGTCAAATAGTAATTCAAAAGTTTGTATCAGTATGTTGACCAAATTCACTTTAAGAATACTATTTGATCCTATTTGCCGATTATTTCAACTGTGTAAAAACAATTCGTCAAGAGTAACATGTAGCTCCAATTTCATTACATTCGTACTTGAAACAAGAGAGATATAACCAATTTCATGGAATGAGTGACTCATTTTTTGGCCCAAGTTGACGTTGTTTCCTGACAACTCCAACTGATTAAAGAAAGAACTTGTCAATAGTAATATACAACTCTGATTTTATCGTATTTAAACTTTAAACGAGAGAAATATAATTGCATTAATTAGTTAAGGACCAATCGTAAAACTTATTGAGCATAAAAAAGAACTTTGAAAAAATATTAAGGATCAAAATGGAACACAAAATATATTAGGAAATAAAATAAAATTTAAAGTAAATATTAGATACTAAAATGAAATTTTAACTATTAATTAATTCATTCATTCATTAGAAGGGAAAATTAAACCTGGGTGTTGTTTAGTGAAGGTGTCCCAAATACTTGGTCCTTTTCCATCTATATATGCTGCTCCTTCGGACTGAATAACATTGAATTAACAACATCACAATAAAATCATCACGAGAAATCAAGAAAGAATTAAACCGCTAACTTAATTTTTAAAATATTGAAATACACAATTTAATTTTTATAAGATCCAAATAATATATTTTTTTAATCCTTTTCATGAACTAAAGAATATAGTGTTTCATTCAAAGACTAAAAGGTACACTATTTGATTGTTTTGATGATTAAATTGTGTATTTCATTTTTTAGGAATTGACTTAACAACTCGGTGATTATTTAAAAATTGAATTATTAGTTTACTATATATATATAGAAAACAATAATAATAAATGTCAAATTACACTTTTGGTCCCATCACTTTTGTTCCGACCTCAATTTGGTCGTATAACTTGTTTTATTGCACTTTTGGTCCTATGTCTTTTGGTCAGATGCAGAATTGATTTCATATATTTTTCTTTTGCAAAATTGGTTACACATCTTTGCCAAACGTTCTACCGTTAGTCCCACAATATGAAATATTTTGCAAAGATATGAGACCAAGAATATAACACAATACAAAATTGAGACCTAAGAAAAAGATATATAGGATCAAAAGTAGAACAAAAACATTTAGGGACCAAATTGAAAAAAGTGTAATTTGGCCAATAATAAATTACTAATTAATTAATCCATTTCCGTACAGTGGTTACATATTAATTAATATAAAAATTGAGAAAGATTATATTTTAACCCTCAACAAATAAAGAAATTTTCAGTTTAATCTTTCAAAAATCATTTTTCCCTCAAATTCTTCCTCAAAGACAACATTTCTTACATTGCCACCCTCGTGTCAAATTTTTATTTATAATTCGATAGTTCAAGTAATGACATATAATAACTATAGAAAATCTTTTAATTAAAAGATTTTAAAGTTAAAAAACGAAACCTGATAAGCAGCAGAACCAGCACCAAAGAGAAAGGAAGAAGGGAAAAGGGTTCTATTGAATGGCACTGAGTAATGGCTTGGCTTTATTGCATAAATGCTATCTGTGAAGAACAACACAAGGCAAACGAAGAAGAAGAAGAAGAAGCCTCTCATAGTGTTAATATTGATGCTTTTGTGTTATTGTGGATTATTGCTATGGTCGCTTCTCGTATCTATTTATAAATTTATTCCATTCATATCAAATAGGAAACAGTAATGAATGAAAAACACGTTGTGCCGCCCTGCCCAATAAATAATAATAACCTGAAAGATTGATTAGATATGCATGGCCCAGTGTGTCTACAAATATTTACAATTTGGATCATCTATTGTTTTTTTTAAGAACGCAGTGATGAGAAAGAAAAGAATAAGATAGATAAATAAAGTGGGTTTAGATTATTTCTACTTATTCCTTTCTCTTTCAATATTACATGTTTATATGTATAGTACACTATAGAAGATCCAAATTACTATATTTAGGGGTGTTTTTGGGCGGTCTAGATTGTTTGAAGTAATTTTTTAAAGGTTAAAATTTTAAATTAGTCATAAATATTTGGGGTAGATTTTAAATTGATTTTAAATCTTTTAGTTATTTTAGATTGGTCTTAGTTATTTTCATGATTTTTTAAATTGGTTTCAAATATACTTTTGATACGCGATTTGATCACAGTAGTTAACGATTTTAATTGACCAGATAAATAACTCTTAAAAATTTAGCATATATAGTTTCAAACTTTTCACATTCGGATATGAAACGAGATAGATATGATCAACATTATTTGCTTGATCATTAAATGAGTGACCCACTTTTGGGATCTGATTTAATCTCAATTTATGGTTGCCCTAATTGGATAGAGAAAGTATTCGCCAATAACAAACAAAAACTCATTTGTTGCATTTGAACTTGAAATGATATATATGATCATATTCAATAGTTTTTGGATCAATTTGAAACAAATAAAATATATAAGATCAATTTGAAGTTCACCTCATACATTTGGGACTAATTTAAAATTTTGATCCTTTTTATTTCACATTCAGACATGAAACGAGATAAATATGATCAACTTTACTTGTTTGATTGTTAAATGAGTGATCCACTTTTGAGATCTAATTTAATATCATTTTTTTGCGTCCCTCATTGAATTGTTTTGTAATTAGTTAGGGACTTATGTGAAAGAAAAATCTTGAGAGAATGTAAGATTTTTAAATAATGGAAACTTAAGGACCTTGAAATAAAAAAAATGCCACATCAACTGACACATAAACAAAATTTATCAATTTCATTAATAAAGTTTGGAGTCAAGTATAATTGACTCAAATATCAATTGTTGCGAGTATAATTGAAAAGAAATATTGAAGTATAATTAAAAATGACCTGTAGGTTGAGAATACTAACAATAATTTTGCCTATACCTTTTTTTAAGAAAAGTATATATCAATTTGATTTAATTTATGAAAATGTCAAATCATTATGGGATAAAAATATTTTAATTTAAATTTAAGGACTATGTCATAAAAAGTAGAATAGCTTACCTCAAACTATGGCTATTAAATTTGTCTTTTTGCAACATTATGAGGTGTTAAAATTATCCTACTTTCCACTTTTCCTAAATTTAAATTATCTTAAATCAGATCAAATCATTTGTTCACTAATTTACGTTAGCAAGCTTAATTAAATTGATGTAATTCCACAATGGACATAGTTTGACAAATATAGTCCGATCCTTATCTGATTGCCATGTGGCATTCAAATGCGTTTTCCTATTAATATGACTAAAATAATCATTGCAATAGCTAATTTTTATTTACTACTTTTTTGCAATGTTTGTTAGCATGTCCTTTTAGAGTTTAGACCACGTGTTAACAAATATTTAATAGATCATAAAAATCATAAAAATGAGAAAATCAAATTATTTATCTTAAATGATTTGATTTTTTTTCTTAGATTACTCTTCATCTTCTCGTGAAATTGTAATCCGAAAATAAATATCCATGGTAGATATTCCATTTACATTATTTTCTAATGAAAAGAAGTTAGGTAAACTTTTTTATATTTTTGTTATAAGATTTCTTCCATCACAAGTTTGATTTACATTTTTTTTGATTCATGATTGGACATACAAAAAATATATTTTATATTCTCTCTTAACCATGATTGGTCATGCATAAATTTTTTGTCACATGTCAAATGTTGATTAGAAAACCTTATAACAAAGATATAAAGAACTTTACCTAAATCTTATCCTTCTATAAATCATTTCTATAGACATGTTTTATTGAAATTTTCAAATAAACTACCTAGGTGTAATTGAGAATAGGCCTTTTTTCCACTCAATTTATCATTTCAATAAATTTTTTAGAATATTAGTTTTAAAATATATGAAATAACAAAAATAATGTAATTTGTTTATTATTTATGTTTTGACAAAAAAATATTATAATTTAAAGACTTGATTAAAATAGAAGTATTAAAGTGAACTAACTTATTTTATTCAAAATAACTCATTACGATCGAATTGTGGCTCACATTAATGTGTTGCTCTCTTTCTTAAATTTTTGTTGCCATAAGAATTACCTCCATTCAACATAACAACAAATTGTCATAAACAGAAAACACAAAAACAAAAGAAGCTAATACGCCAGAAAATAAACAAATCTACAAAAGGAAAACCCAAAGAAAAAGTAATTACAGAAATAAAAACATCATGACCCTCCAAACAATCTCTATAGGTCTTTCTCATATATATATATATATATATATATATGTATATATATATATATATAACTTGCTTTTATTTGAGGAAATTTAATTCAAATAATGAGGGAAGTGTTTATTCATTTTTCTTTTCAAATTCAAAATGAGATTCAAGCTACTCCTTCTCAAAATTTGGCTATGTTTGGCAGAAGAATTCCTATTTTCAACAACCTCAGTAGTGCAGTGTCATACATAGAGGTGTTCAAACATCGGTTTGGATTGGATCGATTAATCGGTTTTCTATATATTCATTAAGTTAAAAATCTAAAAAATAAAAAATATATAAAAATCTAGAAAATATAAGAAAAGATTAGAAAATGTAAATTGTGATGAAGGATGAAGTTGAAGATGAAGTGATGAAGGAAGGATGGAGTGTAAAACTATGAATTGTAAAATAAAAGGTGACTAAGTTTGAGTGTGAGGGACGACTAATGAAGGGAAAATAAAAAATGAAGAAACTAAGTTAAAAACCTAGTCATACATGGGTTTACATGGGTTTCACGTTTGATTTGGGTTATACTAGCGGTTGGTGTTTGTTTTATTATTATTTTTAAGACAAAAACACCATGAGTGAGTGTGTTAAAATCTCGATTTAAATATTAAAATTTACAAGTTTATGATCTTATTTAGACAAAATGATTTTGACCTTAAGTAAAATTTAAGTTTACTAAGATCTTATTTAAATCGAGATTTTATATATACGATCTTACGATCTTATAACTCATCGATTCTACGATTTTACGATCTTGTTAGGAAACTTTACATTTTACGGAAGAAAACAAAATTAAATATCACTTCAATAAGATATTTTATGAAAATTATTTTAAGGTCAAAGTGTGAATTTGGTCTTGTAACTTTGCTTCAGGTCCTAAATCAGTCTTACATCTTTTTTTGTCTCGAATTTGGTCCTTTATCTTTGCTCCAGGTCCCAAATCAGTCTTTTATCTTTTTTTTGTCTCAGTTTTGGTCCCATATGTTTTGAAAACCTCCCACCATTAGTCCTCCGTCCATTTTAAATTACAGTTTAGTCTTGAAAACTACAAGTCCCTTTCACTTTAGTCCCTGACTATCAAAATGAAAGTGCAAGAGCATCTCTGAAGATTCTTAAAACCTTACATCTTGGTCCCTAATCCATGAATTCTTCATGAAATAGAATAGAAATGCAAAAACAACACAAATTAAAGCAAATGACGAAGGCGCCAAAATTGAAAACGCAGAAAATTTAAAACCCACCGAAAAATGCCTCAAACTCGCCGAAAAACGTACGGAAATCGCCGAAAAACTTAAGAACTCGTTCAGAAACCCCAATCCTCATTGAAATTTCACTCAAATAATCGCCCTCAAATGCTTTAAGAATTTTCGAAAATCCAAACTTTTGCGTTTTTCAGTTTTGGCCCCTCAGTTATTTGCTTTAATTTGTGTTGTTTTTGCATTTTTATTCCATTTCATGAATAATTCATGGATTAGGGACCAAGATGTAAGGTTTGAGAATCTTCAGGGATGCTCTTTCACATTCGTTTTGATAGTCAGGGGATTGAAGTTTTGAGGACTATACTGTAATTTAAAATGGACGGAAGACTAACGGTGGGAGGTTTTCAAAGCATATGGAATCAAAACTGAGTCAAAAAAAGAAATATGACTGATTTGAGACCTGGAGTAAGGATACAAGACCAAATTCGAGACAAAAAAAAATATAAGACTCATTTGGAACTTGGAGCAAAATTAAAGGATCAAATTCTCACTTGGCCTTATTTTAAAGTAAATTGTTTAATGACTTATGAGATATTTCAAATGGTTGAAATATGAGATATTTCAAATTCTCAAATTGTTTAATGACTTATTTTAAAGTAAAATTCGAGTAAACTTCTTCATTCATTCATTTTATTTTGGCCGAACTTTTTCATTCATAATAATTGGAGTAAAATTCTCCCTAATAGTAAAGATTACAAAATTTAACATTAAATTCAAAATTTCAATTTTGGCATAAGCCAAGGCGTATTTCCAGCAAATACATATTAAATATAACATAAATGAAATATAATTACTCTAATTTAATCACTATTCGTATAGATTTGCATTAATGCAATATATATTATTTTTTTTGTCAAAATGCAAATTTGGTCCCATGTGTTTTGCTGAGTTCTTAATTTGGTCTTATATCTATTTTTGTTGCTTTTGATCCTATATCTTTGCAAAATGTCTCAATTTGGTCACATATCACTTTTGGTCCCATATCTTTTAGTCAAGTTGTTGAATTGGTCTCATATCTATGATTTTTTTGTAAAGATATGAGACCACTTCTGCACCTGATCCAAAAATAGAAGAATAATTCCGCAACTGACTCGAAGATATGAGATCAAATCTGTAACAAAAAAAAATATGAGACCAAATTGAGAACTAAACAAAAGATATGGGACTAAAGTTACACTTTGAGCTATTTTTTTATTTTAAATTTAACATTTTTTAACAACAAATATGATGAGCTCTTGAATTGGTTCATCATCACATGTTACGGTTTGAATGAGGCAATGAGCCAATTTAAACTATAATCTTAGTAAACTATTTTAGGAGTTCATGGCTCAATTTTATTGCCTTGTCCTATTATACTCTTTTCCTCATAAATAAAGATCATACTCTTTTCCTCATAAATAAAGATCATGTTCAAACAAAAAAAAAATCTTAGTAAACTAACATTATCTACTCAACTAATCATTTTTACGAGTTACATGGATGAACTTTAAAGGATGAAGTAAAGAAAATTTACTCCTACGAGGCATGAGTATGCCACGATACATGTCAGAAAAGAGTGACACAATGTAACACAATTCACGACTTCCTCGTTAATTTTAGACAAAAGTCAAAAAAACACTTGATCTTCAAATTTTATATTGATTTTTAATTTTATTTTCAATGTTGATTTATGTTTAATTTTACCTTTAAAATTTGATATTTAGATCAATCTTATTATTTATTATTATTTTAGATAAACATTGATAATAAATTACATGTAACTAATACTATATAATATAAAATTAATAAAGTAAAATATTTAAATTTTAACTCAGATAAAAAATATATAATTAAATATATAATTTTATTGAAAATATTAATAAAATAATGAAGTAAACTAAAATATGGTATTTTGAAACAAAAGATATTAATTGATTTTTAAATTTATACTAAATTAATTAATTAATCTTTAAATAATTAAAATAAACGATTAAGTCTATATATTATTACAATTGTCTGATTCTTAAATCAAAATTTAAGAATTAAAATTATATAAGTTTAGAGATTAAAAAGAATAAAATTAATTTAAATTTAATGAATAAAGAATAAAAAATTAAATTATATATTTTAATTATTCAAAGATTAATTTATTGATTTCATATCATGTTGGATTATTTCTATCAAATAATCCTAATTGTGGATTAGCACTAATCACAAGAGTTAATTTTAAATATATATTATGGATGTATATTAAGTCACCAATTTATGTTTAAAGTACTGTCTAATTATTGGATCCGGCCATGTTTCAATTGTGGGTGTGAGTCATTCTGTGATAGGTCAGTCTGACTCTTAGCTCATTCAGGGAAAGGGCCCAACCTGCTAGATTGCCTTGAACTGTTAGTGTCCTATCCTATTGGTAGTGTATCATGTTCCCCTAACCACACATATCAGTTTTTTATCAATATTTTAATAAACCTATTTTTGCCTATAAATAAGCTGATGTGTGGTGGAGAAGGACATGCAGCAAATAGAAGCAATCTCAAACATGTTGTAAACTCTCTCTCTCTAGTTGATGCATGCAATTTTTCAGGGACTAAACAGTGCAGATTTTCGGCATGAATTTTAGCTCAATCTCATGTATGATTTAGATATCCCCCACTGATCTAAATCCAACAAATGGTATCAGAGCATGGTTCTATGTCTATCTTGCTGAAAAAATCATTGTTTGAGTGCTGAAAATCGTGCATGATGAACCCTAATTTTTTACATGTTTTGATACTTGAAATCTGAAGCTTTGCATGTTTATTTCGAGCAATCTTGTTAGGATTTTCGTGACATGCAATCTGATAAGCATTTAGCACATGTTAATTGCTGGAAATCACATGCAAATGGTACTGAAAATCGCAAAATACCAAAACACAGTTTAGGGTTCATAACGCGACTTTTGCTTTTCGATTCGTCACTGTTTAGTGTTTGTTACTCTAAATTTTGTTAGGGGTTTTATTCATCGAGCTATTATGAACATTTAGCATGTGATAATTTTTGGATTTGTGCTTGTTTTGATGAATATCGAAAAAACCCTCAAAGTAGCGTTTTCGGAAACTTTTGGAGCATGATTTGACTTTGTTTGGTTATTTGTGACAAATGAGCTTATGGTTTTTGTTTATCGGCACTTTTAGAACAATAACCCCCAAGAAATTTTTGAAAACGAGCTCCATATCTCCAGATTCGAAAAATGGCTAGGGTTTGAAAGTTGGGGTTCATCAAGTTAGTGATTTGGACCTTGAAACTTGAAATTACTACATGCAAATCACTCTAGGATGTTAGGAAATCGAAACCCAGCTGAGAAAAGCTCCAAATCGCACGAAATCGAACGAAATCGAACGAAATCGAAGCTCGATTTGAGCTTCAATGGCGGACGGCGCTGGAGGTTGAAGATGATCGACCTCCAGCGACGCCCAGTCGCACCACCAGCGCGTGCGGCGCCTCCTGGCGGCCGTTCTGGCTCGTCTTGGTCCCAATCTGCTCGAAATTAAATTTCCTATTTTTTTGGGAATTTTTCCATAATTTTTCGAGCACTAAAAATATTATTTCCGTAATTTCCATAATATTATATATTATTTTGGGGCACTTAAACTTTAAATTTTGGGTTGAAATTTTTTGTGCATAATGCTTGAATTATTATTGATAAAAATATTTTATAATCTTGGCATATGCTCATGATTTATTATTGGACATTATGCATACAAAAATTTTTATTTGTGTCCAAAATTAATTTAATGTATTTTTTTGGAGACCCCTTGTTATGGAAATTGGTTTTGGAAAAATTAACAACTAGTAATTGAGTGCTCGCCTATCGTGGGCCCAATTACAAAGTTGTTTCTGCATTGGACCAAAAGTTGTATTAATAATGTACATACCCTATCGGTGTGACATTGTTAGTTCAACCAATGTAATTAGTGTTTTGGTATCACTAGCACCCTATCGGTGCAGAGGTACTAAAGACACTCTGTTTGAAGCAAGATATCAAGTGTTGGGAAATCACAGAGGGAGCGCAGCGGAAGAAATTAAAA